>PITA01009767.1:0-75610 GCA_004023965.1 Spilogale gracilis
AGAAGCAGGCTTCCTGCCGAGCAGGGAGCCCGATGTGGGACTCGAACCTGGGTCTCCGGGATCATGACCTGAGCCGAAGGCAGATGCTTAACAACTGAGCTACCCAGGCGCCCCACTAAATGAAATCTTTAAAAGAAAAAAGAATTTCATTTATTTATTTGACAGAGAGAGAACACAAGTGGGGAGGAAGAGGGAGAAGCCGACTTCTGGCTGAGCAGAGATTCCAAAGGACTGGACCTGAGCTGAAGGCCGACTTTTAACTGAGTCAGCCAGGCGCCCCTTCAAACGCTTAAATATTTCTTCAGGATCAAGTTGTCATTACAATTTTGTTACACAATTGGTCAAATAAATAAATAAACAGAATTTGATAAAGTAGTAAACATAAGTAAAATTCTATTGGAAATGCATCTCTCCAGATGGATGGGCACTTTTTCAATTAGTTCATGTATTTA
This sequence comes from Spilogale gracilis, assembly GCA_004023965.1. NCBI lineage: Eukaryota > Metazoa > Chordata > Mammalia > Carnivora > Mephitidae > Spilogale > Spilogale gracilis. The sequence goes on from PITA01009767.1 coordinate 453, forward strand.
TGAGTGAATACTGTTGTTGCTAGTATTAGTCATGATTCAATATCAACTCTATTCCTGTTTTTTTGTTTTAATACATATAAACCCTAAAAAAGCTTTTCCACAAAAATAATATGGGGCACTGTTATAGCAACATTATTTATTTTTTTGCAGTGCTTTTGAGAGACTAAAAATCATATAAAAATATGATTAACTAGGCTTTTTACATATATACATATAGCTATGTTTATTTTATATTAAATGGTCTGTTACCTCACCTTCACATCTCAATTAGGTCCTCTTTCCATTTTACTGAAAAGAAAGAATTAGAAAAGTCTTTTTGCTGATTGTTCTCCATTCTCCACCTTCCCCACATATCCTCAGATCATTCTTTGCATTCTTTGCCCTGTATTGTTACTATTAGGACTAATTCCTACAGACTACACCACCTGGGCTCCCTTGTAAGCTTGCTTCCAGTTGGGTTGCACCGATAAGAAGCATCAGTATGCTGAGGCTGAGAAGAAAGCAGGTTTAGAAGCTTCCTTTTTGCTCCTCACTCAACTCTGTGCCGTGTTATCCCACAGGGGCCATCTGCCTGTCTGCATACAGCTTCTGGGGTAGTCTCCTGTGATCCTCCGGGCCTCTCTGAGCAACGGCACTATTATTTTCTCTCCTTGACCCTTCAGATCTAGGATTGATGATAGTTTCCTCTGCTGCTAGTCTCTGGATAGTTCAGCATCTCTTGTTGGTCTCTTTGCTCGGACCTCTCTATATAGTTCCTTCATTAAAATCTTCTGAACCCTCTGAGTTAAATACTGTTTTCGAAATAAGAATGGCCCCTTGAAACAAGATGGAATTCTGAGCCAGGTTAAACACATATTTGACAACCTCATGAATGACAGACACCTGGCCTTGATAGTCTGTGGAATGTAATGGCAACAAGATTATTCAGATTGTCACTGATGGTGGCATGGGATGGAAGGCAGGTAGGGGACAAAACTTTGGGTAGTCACATAACTCTTGATGACAACAGTAGGGATTATGAAAGATTGTGAAGTGGGTGCTATTTCTAATTGCATTATAGATCTTATGAAAGGGGAAAAATAAGCTTAAGGCCATGCATTCTCAAAGTGAGGTAGAGATGAAGAACCAGAAACCTTCTATGGTGGTCTCAAGAGGATTTCTTATCTTGTGCAGCTGCAGGGCTGATACGGCTGAATATCATTTCCCGAAATCTAACCGTGCAGGCTGTAGAGTTTCATTGCTTAGTTAAAAGCACAACCTTGCCAGTCTCATTCTAGAGCACTGTTGGAAAAGGAATAGGACTCTGAAATCAGGACATTTGGTCAGTGTGAAATACACCCCAAACCCCAAGTTCCCCTGAACCTCACTATCTGTCTCCTTACCCCTCGAGGAAGCTACCTTTTCTCACATAAAAGTCTTTCAGAAATTTCTCTTGGGTCAGTTGTATCACAAGGGACTGCCTATTATCCTGAAGAAGAACTCCCATTTCCCCTCATTATATCCAGGCCCATAAAGAAAGTTAAACTCATTACCGAGGAAGAGAAATGCCTGTTCAGTTCCTAGAGGAAATAACCTAATAGTACCATTTCAAGAAAAAGAGGCTGCTGATGGAGCACCCCCAGAAGAATGGAGGAATTTATTACGGCATTTTTACAATTGCCCACACGTTGTGATAATAAAAAGCAGAAGACATTTAGTTGGTTTATTATTGCTTTAAAATTCTCTATACAACAGTGCTTGCTTCGGCTGCACATATACTAAAATTAGAATGATACAGAGCAGGGACACTCAGATTCTTGAAGTGTTCCATATTTTAAAAAGTAAAATAAAATTCTTTACACACAGTGCACCCGCTTTTGTCTGAACCTGGGGCAGAACGCTTGCTAATACAGCAAACAAACAGTAAGATCTTGTTGTATCAGAGAAAACCTAGGAAGCATGTACTGGTGTGGATTCTAGACATATCTGTTTAAAAAAAACAGGGCTGTTTGGCTCAGTCAGAAGAGCATGCGGGTCTTGATCTCAGTATCATGAGTTCAAGCCCCACGTTGAGTGTAGAGATTACATAAGTAAAAAATACACACACACACACACACACACACACACACACACACATAAAGAAAATAGTAAGGGCCAAGTGTATTTATATGGTTTCATTCATTCAGGATTTCAGATTTTATTTTTTGTTTTTTGTTTTTTGCTTTTTGTTTTTTTGTTTTTTTGTTTTTCAGGATTTGAGATTTTAGTGTTAGCTTGAGCACCTCCTGATATTGGATCGGTATATGCTTGTTTTAACTGAAGCCTGGATTAAATACTGGCTGAGACATTCTAGTTGAGATGCTAGATATATCCTGGCATACTGCTTTATAGGGGTCAGCAACCTAAGGATTATGAGGCCCCATCTATTTTTGTAAATGAAGTTTTATGGGAAGGCATTTATGCCCATTTATTTATGTATTGTCTATGGCTGCTATCATGCTACAATGGCAGAATTGAGTCATTGCAACAGAAACCATAATGGCTTTCAAAGCCTAAAGTATTTATGACCTGGTCCTTTACAGGAAAAGGCTTGAAGTCTGCAGGTTTAGGGAGATGGGGATGGGGGTATGGATTTTGTTGACATGTCAAAATACTTGCAACTCATAAAGGAAGTTAACAAACTGTTCATAAATGATATCCTATCTTTCTGCCCTAAAAATATACCTTCATAATGACAAAATTAAAACATATAAAGCTATGGTTTTTGTGATTGATGGTCAATAAACTAACAAAGCTATCTGAACTTAACTATTGCACATATCTGCGTGTTCTATAATGGTCTAGTGTGTTTGGACAAAAAATAAAATAGACACATAATTCATTTATTCCATAAAGTTAATTTTCTTCCCTTCATTTCAGCAATATCCCTATTTTTATAATCAAGATTTTCACATCTTTTGTGTTCTATTGGCACTAATGCCAAATTAGCCTGCCTTGGGTCATACTATTTCTTGGATAGATTTTTTTTTTAAGATTTTATTTATTCATTTGACAGAGAGAGACACAGCAAGAGAGGAAACACAAGCAGGAGGAGTGAGAGAGGAAGAAGCAGGCTTCCCACCGAGCAGGGAGCCCCATGGGGGCTTGATCATGACCTGAACTGAAGGCAGATGCTTGATGACTGATCCACTCAGTTGTCCCACTGGGTAGATTAAAAAAAAAAAAAAAATCTCTTCAGGTTTACTGAGGCATAATACATGAAAACACAGTTTTAAATTTTATTAATTTATTATTTATAGGATTTTATTTATTTATTTGACAGAGAGAGTCAGAGAGTATACATAAGTGGGGGGGGGTGCGGGGAATGCGGCTGGATCCTAGGTCTCTCTGGGATCATACCTGAGCCAAAGGCAGACACCCAACCAACTGAGCCACCCAGGCGACCGTAATTCTTAAATGCAAGACATTTTGCTCTGTTGAGAGAGTAGCAACTGGAATCATCAATAAAATTTTATTTAAAAAAATATTTTATTTATTCATTTGAGAGAGAGACAGAGAAAGACAAAGAGCGCACAAGCAAGGGGAGAGGCAGAGGGAGAGGGAGAAGCTGACTCCCCACTGAGCTGGGAGCCCAACACAGGCCTTGATCCCAGGACCTGAAGATCATGATCTGAGCTGCAGGCAGACGCTTAATCAACTAAGCCCCATCAATACAATTTTGGAAGTAATATTTAGATTCAGAAATGAATGAGCCATGAATTTTACCTATTATATTCAAATGTAATGGAATTATTGCAAATGGTAACATTTTATTGTGGGAAATGTTATAAACTACTTTAAATTCATCATAACAATTGTTATCACTTACATTGTGATTTTTTTCACCATTTCTCAAAGAAATAACTATATCAGTGCAGTAATATAAGGAATTGGTATCACATTTTGCTCCTGTTATGTCTAGATCTGCATATATCCTATTTAAAATGTAAGAATAGTTTGAGAGAGAAAATTGTTCCTAAACTGCCTGTTGTAATCATTGTGGTCACCACAATAATTCTTGAGTGCCTCTCGTTCATTAATTGGTACCAAAGAGAAGAAGAAGATTATTGCCCACCACTGGTGGGAAATGACATTTCATTATGCAAGAATCTATTGTGCTTACGCTACTTCGAACAAAGACTTGACAAATTAATTTATTTTATCTGCTTGCTCAAATCCTCCTTCCACTCATATATTCTTCTCCAGCTTTAACAGGAGCACAGCCTACAAACCTTTATAGCACTTATGTGCAGTCCCATTTTATTTCGAAGATAAAAAACATGAGATGTGAACTATTTCTCAAGAGCCTGAGTAGTATTCACTGTGAGAATAGATGTTGGAAGTTCAGTTTCACTGTACAAATACTGACCACTAAATCCTGTTAGGACATCAAATTCATCAAATTCTGATTTACCCATGTGTTCTTTAATATTAACTTTTTTTTAAAGATTTTTTTATTTATTTGACAGAGAGAAACACAGCCAGAGAGGGAACACAAGCAGGGGGAGTGAGAGAGGGAGAAGCAGGCTTCCTGCCTAGCAGAGAGCCCGATGTGGGACTCGATCCTGGGTCTCCGGGATCATGACCTGAGCCGAAGGCAGTCACTTAACCAACTGAGCCACACAGGCGCCCCTAATATTAACTTTTTTAATGGATTCATAATATGTGGACATTTTTCAAGCATGGGACCCATTATATATATAACACGTCTTTATCCATTCATCAGTTGATGGAATCTTGGGCTGTTTCCATAATTCGGCTGTTGTAGAGACTGCTGCTATAAACACTGAGGTACATGTGTCTCTTTAAATTGGTATTTTTGTATTCTTTGGTAAATACCTAGTAGTGTGATTACTGGATTATAGGTAGTTCTATTTTTAACTTTTTGAGAATCTCCATACTGTTTTCCAGAATGATTGTGAGAGTTTGCCTTCCCATGCTTGGTAGTTAGTCTTAAAGAAGGACTGAATTATTCTGAATTGCCTGAGCCTCTGGTAATCATACACTTCTCAGGCTGTAATTTCTCTGTCCATTTGCAGTCACAGTTGAGCAAAGGAGTCGTAGTTATGCTCAAGTAGATCACCTGGATTCTACACATATTTCTTCCCGTCTCCATTATATAATACCAGTTGTACCTTTTCCTAATGATCTGGATCAATTACTCCCCACGAGATAGTGAGTCCTTGCCTACTAGCCCTGAACAAAAGGAAACCAAAGTGTCCAGGAAACAGCTATATCTTAAAACTCAGTGGGACCCTTGATGTGTTTTCTGATGGAAATGTGCCCCTTTGAGGTACTAGGACCCCAAAGAATCTGGATTTGTGTGGCTGGGAAGCATAAAATCTTCCCATGGGTCATTAAGAGTAAAAGTCAGAGGGGTGCCAGGGTGGTTCAGTTGTTAAGTATCTGCCTTTGGCTCAGGTCATGATCCCAGGGTCCTGGGATCAAGCTGTGCATCAGGCTCCCTGCTTGTGTCCCCACTTACACCGTCTCTCTTTCTGTCAAATAAATAAAATCTTAAAAAAAAAAAAAAGAGCAAAAGTCAGAGGACTTACTTCTGCTCCCACTGCTTGATTTCCAAACCCATGTTTTTTATTTTTTATTTGGAGCCATAACACCATATAAAAGTCCTGGATTCAACAAGAATAGTAAATCCTTAAGGATAGCACCTCAGCTTTATAGAGCATTGCATCCAACAGCAAATTGTTCTGATACTTCATTAAAATGACTGCTTTGTGGGTGATGCATGTGATAAGACCAGTGGATCCCATTGTCTTGGGCTGCCTCCAGCCCCAAAACCAGGTGGGTTCTTTGGTCCAAAGTGATGTTATGCGGGATCCCTTACCAGTGAATCAAATACTCCATGGTCCTTAAAACAATGATGCTGACTGATGTCCTATAGACACAAAAGGTAAAAAATCATAAAATACATGTCTGTTCCTTTGAGAATGCTTCTCTAGCTCTTCCAGAATTGAAAGGACCAAGAAAATAATGAACTTGCCAGCAAGTGGCCCATTGAGCTCTTTGAGGAATGATATCGAGTGCTATTTCTTGCTAGTAAGTTGGACATTCAGTGATGGCAATAGCTAGACCAGCCTTGGTAAATGGAAAGTTCATGCTGTTGAACCCATGTATAGCCTCCATTTCTGTCATCGTGGCTACCTCTTTCATGTACCCATTGTGCCAGCCCTTGAGTGGCCAATGCAGAGGCCACCTGGAATGGTTGTTTTTTTGTTTTGTTTTGTTTTTTTAAAGATTTTATTTATTTATTTGACAGAGAGAAACACAGCGAGAGAGGGAACACAAGCAGGGGGAGTGAGAGGGAGAAGCAGGTTTCCCGCCGAGCAGGGAGCCTGATGTGGGACTCGATCCCGGGTCTCCGGGATCATGACCTGAGCTGAAGGCAGACACCCAACGACTGAGCCACCCAGACGCCCCTGGAATGGTTGTTTTATCCACTTGTTTAATGCCTCTTTAATGTGCTCTTAGTGTTAATATGTGACTCAAAGATTTTAACACTTTTTTCCTACTTCCTATCTACATGCCTCTAATGCAGACTCTTTTGTCCTCAGTCTTAAAATCTTTCCCCATTCCTGCCTCTGACCAGCTGGCCAGGCCTTTCATCACTGCCCATGATTTCATATGTATTCTAACCTAGGGCCTCTTCTCTTTCCACATTAAGTGAATAACAAGGGGCACCACTGAAGGTCTTCCCATTGAGATGGTTTTCCCCTTGCCATTGTCTTTCAGGACCACCCATAACTAAGGCTTCAATTCACCTGCTACCCCTTTTTGGCTTTACCCACATACTCAGCTATCTCAGCTGTAAATCAGGCTTAGGCTTTTTATTCCTTCTCCATCTGCTCATACAGGATCACCTATAAAATAAAATGTGTCAGATGAGGAAGGGGCACCATACCAGAGCAGTGGATACTTTGGGGATCAAGGCTACTTGCTCATGCAACATGCCTCTGCCCTGTGGTCCTTAAAACTTGATGGTCTGACAAGACCTAAAATCAGTGATGGTAGTACTGGTAAACTAAGTCTTTACAAGAAAGGTGTTAACTGCCATTTTGTTCTGGAGATATATTTTCAATGATATTTGTATAGCAACAACATTAGAAGGTAAAGACAGTCTTCCTTTGGAATAGAAGGCAGGTTTGCTTACTTATCAGTGTAAGTCTCCTTCCAGGGCAAAAGTCAGACAGGTTTTCTTGCAGTTTATTGTAAAAGATTCAACTTTCTTAAACTCAGATTCTTCAGCTGTGACACAAGATTGTGAAATGTATTCTTATGATTTCATCCAGTTTATAGTTGTAGGTTTGACATTTAGGTCTATCATTCACTTCAAGTTAATTTGTAAGGTAAAGATGAGAGATTATTTTATTCCATATGGATAACTAGTTGCAGCCCCATTTGTTGAAAAGACTTTTCTTTTCCCCACTGAATTATTTTGACACACTTGTAAACAGCTAATTCAGCATATTATGTATGGATACATCTAAAGGGCTTCTATATTATTGCATTCATCTACACTGTCTTTTTTTTTTAAGATTTATTTATTTTAGAGAGCGAGCGAGCAGAGGGAGGGGAGAGAGGGAGAAGGGGAGAGAATCCTCAAGGAGACTCCCCCTGATTGTGGAGCCTGACACAGCACTTGATCTCAAGACCTTAAGATCAAGACCTGAGCTGAAATTAAGAGTTGGCCACTCAACTCACTGAGCCATTCAGGTGTCCCTCTACATGTCTATATATTCATGCTATTACCACAGTGTCTGGATTACCATAGTGCTATAGTAAATCTTGAAATCAAAGGGTACAATTCTTCCAATTTTGTTATTTTTCAACTTGTTTTCACTATTCTGGGTCCTTTGCATTTCCCTATAAAATTTACAATAGGTTTTTCAGTTTCTTCAGATCTCCATTGATTTAAATTTTCTTCAATTTTTCCAGCCATATTTTATAATTTCAGTATACATGTCCTACAAATATTTTATTGCATTGACTCTAAGTATGTCATACTTTCCATGCTATTGTATTTTTTGAATTTTAATTCATTACTAGTATATGGGAATACAACCCATTTTTGAATATTGTCCCTGCCTTCTATACTGTCCCTGTATACTCTGAATTTGCTAGGCTCACACATTCTAGTAGTTTGTGTAAACATCTTGGGATTTTTATATATATACATATGCTAACTGCAAAGGAGGATACTTTTACTTCTCTCCTTCCCAAAATGTATGTTTTTTTTTTCCTGCCTTGTTGCAGTAGCTAGCACTTCCAGTAAAACGTTGAACATGAGTAGTGACAATGGGTATTCTTGCTGTGTTCCTGATCTTAAGGAGAAATAATTCAGTCTTTTACCATTAAATATTATGTTATATATTTTCTCATAAATGCATTGTATTAAGTTCCTTTCTGTTTTTGGTCTGCTGAGAATTTTTGAACAGGTGACTTTAAATCTTAGTGCAATCTTTTTTTTTTTTTTTAAAGATTTTATTTATTTGACAGAGAGAAACACAGCCAGAGAGGGAACACAAGCAGGGGGAGTGAGAGAGGGAGAAGCAGGCCTCCCGCCAAGCAGGGAGCCTGATGTGGGGCTCGATCCCGGGTCTCCAGGATCATGACCTGAGCCGAAGGCAGTCGCTTAATCAACTGAGCCACCCAGGTGCCCCAAATCTTAGTGCAATCTTAAATTCATGAGATGAACCACACTTGAGGAGGTTGTTATCTTTTTTACACATTGCTAGAATTGATCTTCGAATATTCTCTTAAGGATTTTTGTCTTTGTTCATAATAGATAATGAACTTCAGGTTTTTAAGTTTTTGTTCTGTGTGGCTGAGAGTTGAGGGTAGGATTACATGTCTTCCAATATTTCTAATTGTCTATTGCATGCAGGATCATAAATCCTAAATTTAACGTTTTTTCTTCACCAATCTCCAAAGTCACTGCATTTTCATACTCAAGAAGGAGTAACTTCAGAGATTGCTATATCAACTTTCACACACTAAGTCCAATTTTTTGTATACAGTATTCTGCTCCACTCCAATTCTTTCTTTTCTCCCTCTTTTTTAAAAGATTTTATTTATTTGACAGAAACACAGCTAGAGAGGGAACACAAGTGGGGGGAGTGAGAGAGGAGAGGCAGGCTTCCCACCGATCAGGGAACCCAATGCGAGGCTTGATCCCAGAACTCCTGGATCATGACCTGAGCCGAAGGCAGACACTTAATGACTGAGGCACCCAGGGGCCCCTCAAATTATTTTTCATATTTTTGCACTTCAGATGAACTTTCTCTTTCCAGTAGTCTTGTTTTTAGGCAATCTTAGGGCCTCTAATCACCTACTGTTTCTCAATTTTTCTGGACTCTTTGTTCTCCACAAAGGATTACTGTAGAAACTTAAGAGAGAGCTCTGCTGAAATTTATTTTTAAATTTCTATTTTTAAGGAACTTGAAGTTTATAGTGTTGTTTTCTAGTCTTCTTGAAGTCATGGGCTTTTTGACGTTTTGTTCTTGTTTAACTGGTTTTTTGGAGGGCATGTGGAGAGATTTGGATTTGGATATCTGTTATTATCTTAGGTACTCTGTAATCCAGATTCATCCATTTGGATCTGCTTTACTATTGACCTGTTAATTTTTCATTTTTCCAAAATTTTTAAGAGTTTATTTTTAAGCAATGTACATCTAATGTGGGGCTTGAACTTACAACCCAGAAATCAAGAGTTACATGCTCCACCAACTGAGCTGTCCAGGTGGCTCCATTTTCCAAAATTTATTGCTTATCTTCTCTATTTTCTTTTTGCCCTTGCTGGTTTATCCCTTTACTATTGTTCTGATAAAATTTTAATATGGAGCAAAACTAAATACAGTTACTTTAGTCAATCTATCATCCCTAAAGTGTGTAGTCTTCTCAAAGATCTGAGCAAACAGAACCAACTATGGCAAATGTTAAATGGTAAGAGCTCCTTGTAGTCGATCACTATTTTATTTAAGATTCCCAAAACCTAAAAGTAAAATAGCTTATGCCACTTATTTTTTTTTTCAAGATTTATTTGCTTATTTGAGTGTGTGTAGGAGAAAGAGTGGGGAGGGAAGGGGCAGAGAGAGAGAACACTCAAGCAGACTCCCCACTGAGCATGGAGCCTGACGTGGGGCTCGATATCACCACCCATGAGATCATGACCTAAGCCAGAACCAAGAGTTGGATGCTTAACTGACTAAGTAAGCCATCCAGGCATCCCAAATAACTCTTATCTTTTAAAATACTCAGAATTAGATTCTGCTTTTTCTATACTGATAGAACTGATTTTCCTTTAACAAACACCTTTTCACACTGGTCAACTTGCTGGCTTGCTAGCTAAAAACAAAATGTCTCATAAATGATACACATTCCCATTTTAAATCTCCATATAATTTTACTGCATAAGAATTTGAACGCTAATGGCAAAGTGAAATTACTTATATCATTTTGTAAGGAAATAATTTGGCTCAGTTAGCAAAAGGGAGACAAATGCAACCTGGTATGTACTATTGGCTTTTGTGTTCATTACTGTGTCAGGCTGAATAATGGCACCCAAATATGTCCACATCCTAATCACTGTACGTTGTGAATGTTATCTTACAGGGTAAAATAAAGTCACCTTTGTAGACTAGGTGATTATGCTAAGAATCTTGAAATGGAGAAGAACCAATTTGGATTATCCATGTGGGCTCAGTATAATCGCAACGGGCCTAATAGATGGGATGCCGGAAATATCAGAAGCAGAGAAAGTGGCAAAAGGATGATGGAAGAGGAGGTTAAGGTGATATGCTTTCAAGATGCAGAAAGTGGCCATAAACCACAGAATACAGATGACCATAAGAAGGTGGGAAAGGAAAAGAATTTTCCCCACAGAGCCTCCAGAAAACAGCCCCACTGACACTCTGACCTTAGCTCAGTGAAATTGATTTTGAATTTCTGACCTCCAAAATTATGTCATTTTAAACCACTGAATTTGTGCTAATTGGTTACAGCAATAGGAATGTAGTATAATTATCTTTTAAATGAAATGACATAAAAGGAGAAGAGGCAAGTTATCTAATGTTGTGATCAGTAATATTCATCAGCTTAATACTAATTTATAGTAAAGGTAATCTGGATCCTCATGTCAATTGACCTTTCATTAAAGTGAAATTAAAATTGTTTTACAATGGTGTATTTCCTTTCTTAAAAAAATTTTGGTTTATGATCTTATGAATTGCAACTTACCTAACAACCACCATCATTCTTTAGATGACTGCCTGTGTCTGCTCTGATTAATGATTTACAGTTTACACTCACAGGGCAATCAGTGATCCCTCATTTCCTTGTTCTGATATTTTCAATTTTATTTTTTTAGTAATCTCTAGTGGGCCTTGAACTCATGACCCTGAGATCATGTCGCATACTCTTCCAAACTGAGCCAGCCAGGTGCCCCCAATAGTATATTTTTAACTTCTGATCCTTTAATATTATTTTGTTTGATCCCTAAACCATCATTAACATTCTATTTTATACATGAAGTAATTGAAATGAGATAGGTTTAAGTGTCTTACTCTGTCACAGGCCTGGTTTATAGTAGAAATGTAACTTGAAGCCAGATCTTTAGTTCCAGGTGCATGGCCTTTCTACTATATCACATTCTATTAGAGACATATGATAGCATCTCAGCTTCTTGACCATCTCAGCATGCTGACCTTAGATAAAAATTTTCTGTTCCAATATACTTAAAAAATAGTAGTGACCCTAGTACAGTAGTACCTTAGGATCTATTAATGGTATGTAAGACAACTGTAAGAAATTAGAGAATGAAAGTTGTCTTTTTTTTTCCCTTAAGATTTCATCCATTTATTTGACAGAGCATAAGCAGGGGGAGCAGCAATCAGAGGGAGAGGAAGAACCAGGCTCCCCACTGAGCAGGGAGCCCAATATGAGGCTTGATCCCGACCCTGCGATAATGACCTGAGCCAGAGGCAGCCACTTAACTGACTGAGCCACCCAAGTGCCTCAAGAATGAAGGCTGTCTTAAGAAAAAAAACCACTAGAAATTAATAAACTGCTTGGTATGGTGTTACTGATGTATTTCACAAAAACAAGGCAGTCTTAATTAAGCCTTTTGATCTGGCTTTGACTTTCCTGTGACTGCAAAATCTCAACAGATGAAATTAATGCAGGGAATTTCCAATTCCAAAACTGTCTTCATAAAAGTATAATATCATATATTGATGGCATCAGGCTAGAAAAGGTTAATATTCATATCTGCAGTGTTGTTACTCTGGATCTAGACAAAAGTATTTAGAAAGAACCTGGAACAGAGCTTGGATTCTGTTTTATTTTAGATTAGGATTTATTAACAAACACAGGAGAATTAGGTCAACATTTAGACTGTCAAAAGTTGATGAATAGCCCAACTTAATATGTTAGTCAATGAACTATAAATGGACACTTCTGGCTTATGACCATTTCCTGAGGAGGGAAATGTAACATGTTTCTCGGGTGGCTTTAAAACCAAAGGCATAATATCTCGTTACATAAACAAAAACTGGTCAATTAACCTAACATTTATCTTGTACACACAGGACTGCAGAAGAAATTCTCCTATGAAAGCAGTGATCAATTTGATGCTTAACAAAAACTGTATTTAATCTCTTGCTCACCCAAATGATTTAGCTAAGGCTAAATTCTAATCAGGCTATGAAGTGAGAATTACAAATCAACTGAAGAAGTAACATTCTTTTTTATTTGATTTAAACCCATTTTCATATACAAAGTTAATGTATTATGTACAAAATAAATGTACATTCTTAAGAACTGTTAGAATAAAAATTTCCAAAGGACTAAACAGAGTGCAAAATTCTCAATTATTTTCAATCATGCTATACAGAAACAAATAAAATATTAGCTCATATACACACACTGAAAAATTTTCAAACAATGTAACAAAACATACATCTTATATATTTAATCTTACAAAGATGAGGAAGGAAAGAACATATTGCACCAAATTAACAGTAACTTCATTATAATGAGAAGACTAATCAAAATTAATTACACATCTTTATTAAATCTAAAACTTTCTCAACTTTAAGACCATTTTTTTGGCATACAAATACTCAATGAGTCACAGTTTGCACAGTCAACAATGAGATATAAATAAGGCTTAATATTCTCTTTCTCACAGTCAATTCCAGTAGAATAACTGAGAAGGAACGTTTTATAACTACATAACTTTTAATTCCTTAAATATTTAAGTAGCACAATCTGCAAGTATTTTTTTAAAAATAAGTAATTCCAAATTTTCAGTTATCCTCCACTATTTGCATTCACATGCATTCAAGTCACTGTCACCCTCTATAACAATGAGATGTTCCTATTTAATCTGGGTCCCAGCAAAACTGACATGAGACAAATCATATGTGTTTGATACTTTTCTGTCTTAATGGACTCATTTCTATAGCAGTGCATCTGATAGAAAATGTCTAGCTAAATCTCTTGATTATTTTTTGCTAAATTTTTTGCTCTAAGTATATAAAAGCTAACAACTGAGGGAAGGAAAGCCATACTCCTTAGGAGTTTCTGAAGAAAATATATCAGTCATACAGTTTTCCAATAATTCTTCTTATGTAAAACTAATTATAAAATAAACAGTATCCACAAATATTTTTGGTGATAATATGAATCACAGAGAACAGTAAAATGCTAGAAGAGGGGAAAAAAGTCTAAAATGTAAAAAATCTTTGACAGCAAGATCTATTATGTCATAATTTTAGAAGAAGGTAGAAACTATGACAAATACTTTTAGAAGCAATCAAAATCCCAAAGGAAAAAAAATAAAGTTATTTTCTTTAATCCCTAGATAAGAAATTAAGAGGTTGGATTTTTTTCAGTTAGGTCTAACAACTGATATCTCCTTACCAGAACCACCTCTAAAGTGTTTATGATTAATATAATTTTAACATTCGGAAGAGCAAAATAATGCCAATCACAGGTAAGTTTTTTCCTTCTAAATGCAAGACAGGCATTTGTCGAATTTATAGGTTGAGCCCACTAAATCTTAAAACACATTGCTTGGATAGTGTAGGAAATGTTTCTAAGGGAAGGAACATCAAAAATAGCATTTTAACATTAACTAGTTAGTACCCTGGCTACCAGAGAACCTCTGGTTTTAATACCTATTATTTTGAAATATATTATTACCAAAATAAAATTTTAAAAGGTCCAATTGGAATAAGACTTTTTAAAAAGTTATATTTTAATCTAAAAATATAATTTTATTTTTCAATCCTACCTAAATCCTAACTTTTTATTCTTAAATTACAGTGCTACATTGTAGTATTACAAATAACTAATCATTTTGTACATTCAAAAATAGTTATAGATTTTAAATAAGATAGTCATTGTATTATAAGTGGTGACTTTCTATTTGCTCTTTTCCCTTGAATTTTCAGTTTAGATTATAGGCATTAAGACAAGAGTAAATACAGTTGTATTTTTGTCCTTTATTTTTCACTACAGCCATTAGCTTCATAGGTCCAAATCCTGTATTGTGTTTAGAAATCACTCACATGTGACAAGTATCAGTGAGATAATCTAAGATATCTCTGATGAATTATACACTCTAGCTAAAAAGTATGTGATAATATAGCCACTTTTAGACGGGTTTCTTATACTGAAGAAAATCGCATAATTCCTCTAACCAAGATGGCTTTATATTTTTACTGTAGAAAATAGCATCATTTCCAACATAGGCCTAAATATCTTAAATGTTAATGCTTTATTTTCTGTTATACTGGGACTTTTTATCTGAAAAAATTAAAAGATTATTTCCATATTGAGAAGTCATCAGAAGTACTATCCAGTACTTTTTAATTAGAAGTCATCAGAAGTTATCCAGTGCTTTTTAATTAGAAAAATTCTATTGATTACTACCTTCAAGGCTATGAGAGACCTAATTCTGTTTTTAAACCTAGCATTTTATAGCTCACGCTTTTTATTAATACTTTTAAATGTTACTTAATTCAAATACAAATACTTAATTCAAATACAAAGTATTCACTGACAGTCACTTAGGAACTAATAAAAGCAAAGAGACACTTTTTTGGAAGCAAATGTTACAATTTTCAAATGTGAAAGATCTGAAGAAAGTTATAATGACTGAAAAAGGAAATTTGGTTGGTAAAGTGGCAAGCAAAACAAAGATAAGAAAGTCATTCTGAGCAAATTTTAGAAAAAAATGTCTCCAAGGATAATGTTTAAACCTATTTTCATATAAGCCTGTGAATAAGCAATCTGATTTATAAAAGTAAATGGATATAGTTTTTTTAAAGATGTTATTTATCTGACAGAGAGAGAGAGACAGTAAGAGAAGGAACACAAGCAGGGGGGAGTGGGAGTGGAGAACAGGCTTCATGCAAGCAGGGAGCCCGATGCGGATTTCAGTTTTAGGAATCTGGAATCATGACCTGAGCCAAAGGCAGACGCCTAATGACTAAGCCACCCAGGCGCCCCTAACTATAATTTCTATAGTGCAAAATATTTTAAGACTTAAGAATCCTGAGACATAATTATTTTTATACTAAGAGATTCAGAAAGTCCAAAGTAGTGCCTAGACTTCTGAATATTTGTGGAACTTCATAGACAAATCTGATTTGCAATCAATTAAGAAACACTAGCTTAGAAAATTCTAGATTCAAATTAAAGAAGTGGCCAGCATTTTAATAATATTGAAATGATGACTAAAAACACTGTATTGTTGTTGCAATAATGTCATCAGGAAAAGCACCAACAAGACTCTAATATAGGAAAGTTCTTCAGAACAATGTTCTGGATGGAGTCAAATTTAAAGCAAAGCAAATGCTGGGTATATATGATAAAGGAATTAAGCAAAAAGGATATTGAGAATGGATATTTGTTGGGATTGATAAGGGTATTTAAGATTGGCCACTTATTGGGAAGGAATAGTCAGCTGATGAAAGGAAAAGTAATTAGGACAAGCTAGGGGTCTGGGTGATGGAGGAAAACAACAGATTAGATTTAGAAAAGAAAAAGAATATATATTCATTATATCAGTTAAAAATTTTATCCCACAGACAGGTTTAGGAACATATTTATGGAAGACAATTGTATTGATATATTTGAAAAGACCAACCTTCACTCATTCGCAAACACATCCCATGATAGTATATGTTATATATATTATTCAATATTTATATTTAATATAGTTTGTGCACTTGCATATTTTCATTGGAAAGGTGAAAAAGACAATGCTACTCATTTTATAAATGTAAATATATAAAAGGAGCTAACCTCTTTAAATTTAACTAAAAGATTTCCATTAGTGATTTTAGTAATAACAATAAAAATATACTTAAGGGCATAGGCCATGTGTCTATCATCATTAAATAACAATCTGGTATTCAAGTTAAAATTTTTTAAAAAGATTTTATTTATTTATTTAATTGACAGAGAGAGAGAGAGAGAGAGAGAGAGAGAGAGAGCAAGAGAGGGAACACAAGCAGGAAGAGTGGGAGAGGGAGAACAGGCTTCCTGCAGACAAGGGAGCCCTGATGTGGGGCTTGATCCCAGGACTCTGGGATCGTGACCTGAGCTGAAGGCAGACCATAATGACTGAGACACCCAGGCGCCCCTAACGTTAAAATTTTCTCTGCCTACTCTTATTCAAGTAAAATATAAACAATCTTAGGTTAAGATTCAACTTTCAAATCTAAATTCTAATGTGAGGGTACACTTACTTCTTCAAATGCATAAAATTGATTTTCAATACCAGTTCTTTAAGGATAATTGTTATATGCCTTACATTGAGAAAAAAAGGAAGCCTCACTGACATTCTTTGCTAATGACATGAATACCTGGTATTCTCTTTCCTACAAAAAGAATGTGACCTAAAAAAAGCGCTGTGACCTAATGGAAACTAATAGAAACTTATTAATAGCTGACACAAGCTTCATAGGCTTAAGAGATTTTAAGCCAACAGGGCAGGCTTTATTTTCATCATATACTTTTCTAATTTCCATGCCCTGATCTAGTTTTTCTTCTTTCCTCCAGTTTTATCTAAGCATAACAGAATACTGATTAAAGAGTGAAAAATTGGTTCTTTATTCTCTAAATAAAGTTATTGTATGTTTTAATATTTGAGACCTCAAGAGCAAAATCATTATCTTAGGATAAATCTCTCCCCATTATCAGGATGCTGAAATTTTTTATTTCCATCATCACCAGTGTCAAGAAAGAAAAGCAGATGAAAATTTCTTTAGATAAAAAAATTCATAGCAGCTAAGTTGAGATATTATATTGATCAACTGAAATGACCTGTTATTCCATTCTAATCATACCACTGTTCATTTCTCCCATTATATAAATAGAAACATCATCTACAGATAATATCTAAATACATCAGAATCTCCCAAAGTATATCTTTCCAGTGATTTTATCTAGTCATTTTAAATTTAGTGGGCTACACTGTTTAAAAGAGGTTTATATTTTTCAGCTAATGGTTCCAATATATTTGTTTACTCAAATTCCATTCCTCTAGACTAATACTAGTATTCTCAGATTTTCCTGAAAATCTTATATTTTTGGTTTTTACTTTTTGGAAAAACTAATATAAGGAAGAATTCCACAGTTCTGAGCATCTACTGTTAGTCTTTATTTTACTGTGAATGAAGGGTCTTCTACTTGTGCTATAAAATGAATACTGCTTGTTTGGTTCTTCCATCTAAAGAAGAGCGAAGTAAAACACCATAAATTTAGGAATTTTGCCCTGAAAAGTTAAACTTCTTTGTAATTTTTGTAAGCATCCATCAAAATAATTCCAAAACCAGTATTAAATAATCTTAAAAATTAAGAAGGCATCCTTATATACCAAAATCTCTGGATAAGTAAGCAAAAGAAAAATTTCCAAAATTTTGATTCAGAAAAGTTTTTTAAAAAATTAACATTTAAAATATCAAAAGTTAATCATGTTGGTTCTGATGACTTGAAACCTCCTAAAAAATGTAATATAAAAACAGAAATAGAATGAAATAGAAGCAACAAATCTCAATAATTATCTCTATTGACTTGTTTTGAGACAATTCATCACAAATTTCTCAAGTCCTTAAAAAGGAAGCCTCACATTTACATATGCTCTATTTTACACTTGTTGCACCAGTTTATTTCAGGGTTACTTACCTAAAACATAACTTTTGTTGTTGTTTTCTTTTACTAAACAAAGCAGGGAATTTTAAATAATTGGAAGAAAAATTCTTCTATAAGTTATTAGTCTTGACTCAAACCAATCACATCTATTCAAAAAGCTTCCCTAAACTGAATCCTGTACTTCTCTTAATTTTTTTACTCACTCATAGGATTATAGAGAAAATGGTATTAAATACTGTGGACAACCAAAAAGAAGAATTACAGAGGGAAAGATTCTTAAATGCCATTGAGAAGACAACTAGATGTAAGGAAATCTATGATTTGCAGAATAAAAAGGAATATTATTATTTTATAAGAAACTATTTTCTTCTGATCACAGACCCCTTTATGAAAGCCACACACTCACTCCTGAATAAAACGCAGTTAACAAATGGACTTTCCACGCACTTTCTCAGGGGATTCATAAATTCTTCCAAACCAAGAATCTCAGATTAAGGACACTTGTAGTTGAAAAAGCTCTCTGACCTAACTTAAAACATGACCTTATAAAAGCACTAGGTTTAACAACTTCTTTGAATTCTAAAATAAATCTATCCACTTTTTACTTTAACATATTGAACATTAAGCACAGGTAATACTTAGCTATGTATAATAAAATTATAATCTTAAAAGCTATACATAACATGAAATAGAAATGTTTTTTAAAAATTACATCTAAAATGGCAAGTTTAAGTGACGCATTATCTTTTTCAATCCATTTATCAATCACATGGAAGTTGTAGGTAAAAATGTTAATGTATTTGGGTATCATTGCTAACACTTCTAATTACAGGGAAAGACACAGTATTTGCTTAGTAAGGAATAAGCCAAGAAATTTTGAACTTTGCAGATATAAATTGTGCTGCAAATGCTACTTAAAGGGTCCATCTGTCAAAATCATAATCAGCATTTTTTTCTTAAATTATACTAACAAAATATATCTGCAAAATATACCTCATTTCTCTTATTCCTACTTAACCTTTATTATTTAGGCATAATAATATATTTCAGTACGTTCTCATTAGTAATATGCTAAGTAGTAGAGGAACGACCCAATGTACCGGTTTCAACTGTCTTATATTCAGCTTATCATGAAAATCTGAAATTTCACGGAGTTTTGAAAATCCAAGTGTGCAACAGATACCTTTAAAATATTACCCCAATCAGGAGTTCCATAAATAAACTGATGTATTTTTAAATATGTTGGTCAGTAAACAGGAAAATGATTAACTAAAGAATACTTTAATTAAAAGCCATGTCTCTCAACTGCTCCATCATCTGTACTCTTCTTAGAAATACCTTACATTTTGCTGTTTAGAAGAATAATGGAATTAATCCAATTAGTTCATTTTTGGAAATTTTCCCCCCAAAGTATTTAATGATCTTTAGGAATGAACCACAAATATAATTCAATTGTATTTTCTCAAATCCATCTTGGTGTAGATCATGAATTAGTCAGTAAGACTGGATTCAATGTTAACCAGAAATTTTTTAAGTGGATAATAATACAACCTATGTCTTTATACACACAAAGCATACTGAATTTTGGTAATCCCTAAATGATTTTCAGTGATAAAAGCCCAGATATATTCCAGAGAGTTGAGAGATGTGGTTAAAGCGACAAAGCAATAGATCAAGTTTCATTTATCCATGACAGAAGATGGAAATAGGAATCACTTGGAATCTTGAGTATTATATTCAGTTTCTCCAGCTGAAATCTGGCTGAGTCGCTTGCTAGATCCCCACAATTTTCGAGAAAGCTGACCTGAACGCATCTGTTTAAGGTAATCCAGAGAAATGAAGAATAGATTTTAAGAAAAAAGAAAGAAAAAAAAAAGTATAAGTAAAATTGGTATATGACATGATTTTGTAGAATGCAGAACGTAAGTTTTGTTAGCAGAATAATTAACTTTTTAGTGATTTGTGATTAATAATTATTAAAGAAAGGCTTCTCTACATTGGTTGTCTTTCAACTGAGAAAGGTCTAATGCCAATGTGTTAATTTTAAAATTACATATCCCAGTTTGTCCAAATTACCAGAGTCCCTTTCTTTATAAATTAACAAAGCCGGGTGTTATATGCAACTAATGAATTGTTGAACACTACATCAAAAACTAATGTACTTCTATGTTGGCCAAATGAACATAATAAATTTTTTTTAAATTAACAAATATATATTTTATTTCATTAAAATAATCTTTTGACATTATACTTTAATAAGACACATAAGTTTGAGTATTTTCTCTTTTTATATTTAAAGTAATATTAATGCTTATCACAAGGATAAGAAGAAAATAAAACAATATTTGGATGAAAAGAAAATAATTTTAGGATATTTTGATATAAGAATTTTAAGAAATAATATTTAACAACAGAATGATGAAATGCAATTTTTAAAACAAGAATAGCGTAAGTTTTCTGAAGATAAGAGACATTCATTAAATTTATACCACCTAGCACACTTCTCAGCATATAATAATTATTAAATATTAATCCAATTACACTTCTAGGTAGGGAAAAAAAAGGACCCATGTGGAAAACATTTCTCAGTCTAAGCATATGATTACAATGTCAGAATTACTTTCCCAAGTGCAACCTACTTTCTTTTTTTTTTTTTCTTTTTTTTTCCTTCTTTTTTTCTCTTTAAAGATTTTATTTATCTTATAGAGGGAAACATTGCCAGAGAGGGAACACAAGCAGGGGGAGTAAGAGAGGGAGCAGGCCCCCCACTGAGCAGGGAGCCCGATGTGGGACTGGATCCCGGTCTCCGGGATCATGACCTGAGCCGAAGGCAGCAGCCCAACCAACTGAGCCACCCAGGCGCCCCTCAAGTGCAACCTACTTTCTAATGGCAATTTGTCTGCCACCCTTTTTCAGTGGTTACCCTTCTCTAAAGTACATACTGAAGGGATTAAAAAAAATCACGTCTCATGCAAAGACACTCTTGCATGCTTGTTTTACATTTTCATTTCCAGATGTATTTCCAGAAACATTATTTTCACTAATCTATTACCCCTTTACCATCTTATTTATAAATACAAATTTTGTACTGAGAATGTAATATATAAAACTGATACATGGCTTAAAATATACATTAATCAAGATTTTGATCTTTCAGATAAATTCAGATTTTGAAATAAAAATCTTTTCAAACCTAAATCTTGATTTAATTTTGACACTATCATATATAATTATTTTTTAATTATGCAAGATTCTAAGTATTCAATTACTTCAATATACTGAAGTAGATCTATAATTCACCTGATACATCCAAAGATGTAAAATGATAAATACTTTTATTCAAAATCTATACTTAATTTATATTCCATGTGTTATAGGCTATCCAAATCTTTCAATGAAGACAAAAAACTTATTTAGTAAGTGGTACAAAACACTGATTGAGGCCTATGAAATGAAGCTATTTAGGCATTTCCCCCCAATATTTAGAAGAAAATGTGTGCATATAACGGTCACTTCAGTTTAAAATAAAAAAACTGAAACATAGTGAGAAAAAAAATGCTTAAAGTGTTTTAAATTTAAGTGAAATACCAAGATATGGGCTTGCTGACATTGTTTGGGGGACTGTTAAACTAAAGGTAAATGTCAAAATCAATTTAGTAAGACCTCTGTTTTGTTAAAGTATCTTGAAAAAGAGTGTAAGAACGAACAAAATCTTAAAATATATATAAAACAAAAAGGTCCCTATGATCCGTGGTAGATAGACTGAAACCAGTGACAGTGTGTTATTCACTAGTGTCTTCTCTTGAAATGATTCCAAGAGATGCCTTATTTTAGATTTCTCAGAAAAGACTGATGGAATCAATACAAATTTATAATGCTTAATTTGACTCCATGCCATAAAAGAAATTTTCTAGAAGATTCACTAAATTACTTGGATTATAGCCACTAAGTTTTTGAAGGAACAATATCAGATTTATAGTATCTGAATATTCAGTAACTGATAAACATCAGCAAATCTATAGTAAGTATAGGAAAACTCATTGGGAAGTAGCATATTTCTGTTCTGCTAATTCTGCTATTCTTATGAAGATAAAGTACACACTTTTATTGTTTGAGTCTGGTATTTCATTTTTTATAAAGGTTTTTATGTATTAAAAATCCAAGTAGTGTCTTGAATCTGGATTTGGCAAGATAGATAAAAGAACTTTCTTATTCATACAGAGTGATAGAAACCACCAAATGTGTGCCTTCAATTATATCACAATATAAACATGACCCCTGAATACTATCTTTATCTCCTTTTCATTTATTGCCCTTTGAAAAATCAAATTTGGTTTTTAATTTGTTCATCCATAATGGAGACTTCTGATTCAGCTGGAACAAAGGAGAACCAAAGGAATCCCCAACAGTATGGGAAAAGAAGTTCTTGATGCTATGTTTTACCTCAGCTGGCTTCCCAACACCCACTACAATCAATTTGCCATCTTCTAATCCAACAAGAATATGGCTGTATTCTTTCGTTACACAAACACAGTGGATAGGCATTCGCATAGCTAATGGGTTCATGCTGAGATTCAAACTAGAAGAGAAATAAAACACACACACATAATTACATGGATACATAATAGATTCACAGAATTTTATACCTGGAAGATAACCTAATGATCATCTGATTCTGCATTCTAATTTTACAGATGTGTAACTCAGATTCAGAAAGCCTGAATGGTGCACACAAGGGCCCACATTATAGTATTACTTAAAATACTACTCTATTTTTTTTTTCCTAGTCTCAACATCTGTTTTCCTTCTAACCAGATATATGATCTCACTAAATGACTTTTACCCTGTTGATTAAAAAGTGAAAGTAGGATAAAAAGGGAAAAGTTCAAAAAGTACCTGTGTGAGTGTTGGGGGGGGGGGTAAGGTTGATAAAACTGTTCTATTTGCCTTGTCTTAGAAGATGTAATATATAAACATATAATACAAAACATAATAAAATAATATATAATATTTAAAAACATAATGATATAAAAACATAATACTTAATTATGGAAAATGTCCATGGCTTTTAGGATTAGAGAATGAAAAATCCTCTGATGTACATACGTATGTTTGGACCACCCTGCTAAAAGATCTCATTCATTTTTCTGATCTGAGATTTTTTTGTTGTTGTTCTCTCACCACTCATCTGGGATTCTCTTAACACCGTAAAATAAAATGTTGGAAAGATATGATTTAAATAGGGACTGACTGCTTTACTGCTGCAGAAGGAATGACAAGAAGAGAAATACAAAAATGGGGAAAGGATGTTGGTACAGAAGTGATTCTGATATGAATGTGGTAAGAGAACACCCTGGGATCAGGAAATGATTTATAAGAAAGGTTTGGGAGGGGTCAAGATAGTCTCATAAATTTAAATATAAACATAAACCACAATACAATTTTTAAAAATGGAATAAAAGAATGTATTTGGACATACAAGGAATAATAGTGCTTTGTGTATATAAGTTAGTAAATATGAAGAATATTAAACTTAAAAACATATCCATTAAACATCTTTTTCCTTCATTGGTTTAAATAAGACTCCCCACCAATTTTACACATACACATACACAATCATGAACAGATACATTAGCCTTAAAAATACGTTAGTTTGTTTTACCACAATTAAAAAAATTTCTAAGCCCTAACTGTAGTTTGTAAAATTAAAACTACAATTGAACAAATTTCCAAATCCATAATCCAGGCTTGGATTACCATGAAATTTTTTTTCTGGCTATTTTAAAAATTTTTTCTATGGTAAAATACACATAACAAAATTTCCTACATTTTAAAAATGTAGGAATATTTCATTCACTAATCCAGAAATACTTTAGCTTCCCCATTTTTTTTCAGAGTTGGTAAAAATGACACATTTATAATAGATGATAAATTTTTCAAAAGATCAGAAATCTTTGATTGCTGATTTCCACTCTAGACTAAAAGTATTACTCCCTTCCTTCCTTCCTTCCCTCTCCTTTCCTTCCCTCCCCTTTCCCTTCCCTTCCCCTTCTCCTTCCTCCCTTCTTCCCTCCTTTCCGAGATTTTACTGTTAAGTAATCTCTACATAAAACATGGGGTTCGAACACACAACCCAAGTTCAAGAGTTGCATGCCCCACCGAATGAGCCAGTGAGGTACCTTTGAGATCAAGAGTTGCATGCTTCACTGAATGAGCCAGTGAGGTGCCCCTACTACCACCTTTTCTTAAGTGAGACTTCAGTGATGCTTATTATTTACCTGTGGAGATTTCTTATGGACAGGAAGCCTTGTATGCTGCCCGTGATAATATGTTCTCCAGTGATACATATATCTGATACTTGTTCTGTCAGGACTTGGGACCCTAGATACTTGCCATTTATGGAAAACAGATGTAATGCATTCTTATCCTGTAAAGATTAGATGAAGAAAATTTAATGATCTCAAATGAAAATGGAGTTTTAATACTGATAATCAGAACAATGACTATAAAAGAATGACTACTGGATTTAAAATTTTAGAATAAACATATAGTTATGTTTATTTTTAATTTTTATTATTTTTAAAGATTTTGTTTATTTGACAGAGAAACACAGTGAGAGAGGGAACATAGGCAGGGGGAGTGGGAGTGGGAGTGGGAGAAGCAGACTTCCCAAGGGAAGGGGAAAGGCCCTGGGATCATAACCTGAGGAGAAGGCTGACTCTCAACCGACTAAGCCACACAGGTGCCCCTATAGTTATGTTTAAAGAAAAAGTATGTAGACAATATTATTACTGTGATTTTAAGAAAGTATTTAAATAAATAATTGCCAAGTAAATAAATATTAAACAGGGTCTCATTCCTCCAAAAGAATTAAAATCTCATCTAGTCTAAAAAAACCCACGATATATTTAAGCCCCACATTCTTAACACAGAACAAAAAGATCTCTTAACATTTTTTAAAGCTACAATTGTTTAAAAAATTTTAAGTAATCTCTATGCCCAATGTAGGGCTTGAACTCACAACCCTAAGATTAAGAGTCTCATGCTCTACCAACTGAGCCAACCAGGCACCCCAAGATTCTGTTAAAACTTTTTAAAAGAATTATTTTTTGAGAGGAAAAAAGAAAGAAAGAATGTACGTGCACATGGGCACACAAGCGGGGGGGGGGGGGGAGAATCCCAAGCAAACTCCTTACTCAGTGGGAAATGCAATGCAGGATTTAGTCTCACAACCCTGAGATCATGACCTTAGCTGAAATCAAGAGTCAGACACTTAACCAACTGAGCCACCCAAGCCCCCTGATATTCTATTTATTTTTAAAAAAATGTTGTAAGATTTTATTTGAGAGAAGAGAGAGGGAGGGAGGGTAAACAAGCCATGTGAGGGGCAGAGGAGAGGAATATGCAGACTCCCTGAGCAGGCAACCCAACTTGGGGCTCAATTCCAAAACCCCAGGATCATGACCTTAATTGACTGAGCCCCAACCAGGTACGCCATCATGCTCTAATTTTTAAAAAATCTTATCATGGAAAGAAAAAGAACACAATTCATGGTTTATTTATATACAGCCTGTACAAAAATAATTTAATTTCCTTATAATTTCCACTAAAGCTTCTGATGTCCCACATAATGAGAAATTCTTTTTGCAATCATTATTATATATAGGGCAACAGAAATCCCTAAAACAAAATATAAACATGAGGCCAAGACTGTGATAGGGGTCCATCTAATGGTAATGAATGAACAAACTGAAAGATAAAAGGAAAATACCTTTTTCAAAAAACGGTGTTCTTCATCAAAATGCCTTATACAGTATAATATGGAAAGGAAAAGACAGGCTTATAGATAGTCTAGCCCTATCGCATGTAACTGTTATATACCTTGAGATTGGTCTTTTCTTCAGTGCTGGAATAAATAACAATATGTCCTTCCCAAGATATAGCCAAACTAGGAACAGTCACGAGCAGAGAACTCTCACAAGGTGGCCGTAAAGTCCTCATATATTGACCTTTCTGAATGGTATGTATAATCACAGTGCCATCCTACATACAGAAAATATTAGAGCATGAAAGAGAGAAAAAGAACAACAAAAAAGAAGGCCAGATAAATAAATACGGGAAAGGAATTCAGAAAATGATTATTCTACCAAGGACACATGTATCTTAGGAAAAATTTCCATCTTGAATTTGAAATAGTATTTTATTTCACAAGATGCCCTCTTTCCTTAACTAATAAGACCATTAAAATACCAAAATAGAATCCAGTCTCTTTAAGTTTCTTCTTTCTGTGTTATGCTACTTCTGCAAAGTCCTACACAAATAAAGAATTCCTATATTTTTACCAGTACTCCTAGAAAAAAATTTATCATCCCAATTTTAACATATGTGCCTCCAAAGCATGAAAATATTTAAATATAAATACTGCTTCTCAATTTGTAGAAAAAATTAGCATTTCTTTTTTTGTTGTTGAAGATTTACTTATTTATCTTTAGAGAGAGAGTGGGGCACAGAAGGGCAAAGGGAGAGGGAGAGAATCTCAAACAGACTCCCTGTTGAGCACAGAGCCCAAGGTGGGACTCAATCTCATGACCCTGAGATCATGACCTAAGCAGAAATCAAGAGTCAGATGTTTAACCGACTGAGCCACCTAGGTGCCCTGAAAAAATTAGCATTTCTTTCTTTCTTTTTTTTTTTTAAGATTTTATTTATTTGACAGAGAGAAACACAGCCAGAGAGGGAACGCAAGCAGGGGGAGTGAGAGAGGGAGAAGCAGGCTTCCCAACGAGCAGGGAGTCCGATGTGGGGCTTGATCCCGGGTCTCCGGGATCATGACCTGAGCCGAAGGCAGTCACTTACCCAACTGAGCCACCCAGGCACCCCAAAATTAGCATTTATTAAAGGTGAAATCTTACCCTTGATCCTGACACTGCCATGTCTAGTTCAGTGCTGATGCCAACACTCAATACCTCATTGGTGTGTCCATATAGAATCTGAAAGGGTTTAGATGCTAAGCCCACAGGAACACCTCCCTAATGTCAAAAGAGAAGCAAAGGTTAATTTTTCTAGTAGGCTATTTTCTACAAAAAGGTTTATATTGTATTTAAATTGTCTAATTACAAAGTAATATTGCAACTAGTTCTTACCACAGAATCTATTCATAGACTCATTCTCGTATTCCTCCTTGTATTCTCAAATTATTCTGTCTTTTGAAACTCCAAAACTTAATCTGAATAGTTTCAAAGTTGACTGCATTGGATTAATTCTTTTTTTTTTTTTTTTAAGGTTTTATTTACTTGACAGACAGAAACACAGCCAGAGAGGGAACACAAGCAGGGGGAGTGAGAGAGGGAGAAGCAGGCCTCCCGCCAAGCAGGGAGCCCGATGTGGGACCCAATCCCAGGTCTCCGGGATCATGACCTGAGCCGAAGGCAGTCGCTTAACCAACTGAGCCACCCAGGCGCCCCGAGCATTGGATTAATTCTAATGGGTATATTATTTGTCCTTTTCATCTACAGATTTGCTCCTCCTATACTACAAATAAACTTCAAATTCTTTCTTGAATACTTTTATTTCTTTGTTTTTGGTTAACATAAATTGTCTTTTCTTTCTTTTTTTTTTGGTTGCCATAAAATGTCAGGTATACAACGATTCAACAATTCTATAAATTATGTAATACTGACCATAGTAAGTGTAGTTATCACCTGTCACCACACAATGCTATTATAAAATATTAGCTATGCTCCCTACGCTTATCTCTGTAACTTATTTTATAGAATTTAATTATTTTAAATATTTCATATTAATAATTTGATATTCAGCCACATCAAATCTGTTGCTATTTCTACTTTTGAGTTTACTTACTATATTTGTAATTGTATTGGCTTTAATACTGGTTTGATTCTTCTGCAATCATCCTTTTCATCATATTTCTTAAATATTTATTCATTTTTATTTTAGAGAGAAAGCACACATGCATGAGGGGGTGGGAGGAAGGGCAGAAGGAGAGGGAGAGAAGCAGACTTCCCACTGAGTGTGGATTCAAATGCAGGGCTTCATCCCACAACCTGGAGACCATGACCTGAGCCAAAATCAAGAGTCAGTCCCTCAGCCAATCAAGCCACCTAGGTGACATTCCTCTTCATCTTTTTTTTTTTTTAATTTGTTTTTTATTTGAGAGAAAGTGAGTTTAAGTGAGTTCTAGAGAGCATGAACAAGGGTAGAGGGAGAAGGAGAAGCAGACTCCCCACCGAGCAAGGATCTTGATATGGGACTCGGAAATTTTATTAAAAATTTTATTAAAAAGCTATTGAAAGAAAAAACAGAAGAAAGATAACTACTTAAATATAAAAAACTACAACCTACAACAATATATAGTGAAGGACAACATAAAATGCAATACTAAATGGCACAACTGTGAAGGCACTTCCATCAAAATCAGACATACGACAGGGATGCTCACTATAATTTTTTACCCTATTGCATTAGCTAATAATTTAACAAGAAAATGAAATCATTAGTATGCTGGAGAAGATAAAGAAATCCACCTTTATTTTCAGATATAATATACTAATAATTATAAGAACTGGATTAGACTTGGTAAACCAATTAGATAACTATATAGAAATCAATAGTTTTTTTTATAGTAATCATAATCAATTAGAAGTAAAGGTGATTTTAAAAAAATCCCACCAAAATAGTAATGAGATTATGGTAATTAGAAATAAACATTAAAAACTATAGAACTGAATAGAAAAAAACTACTAAAAGATTTTACTGAAGAACATTTAAAAAAAGAACTGAAATAAATATGGAAAGACATTTTCTATTTCTGGAAAGGCATGATTATAAAGATGTCAACCCATACCAAGTTAACATATGAATTAAATATAATTTCATCAAGACTAAAATAGAGTTTTTTTTTTTTTAAGATTTTATTTATTTATTTGACAGAGAGAGAGAGAGAGATACAGCAGGCAGAGAGGCAGGCAGGGAGAGAGGAGGAAGCAGGCTCCCTCCTGAGCAGGGAGCCCCATGTGGGCCTCGATCCCAGGACCTGAGATCATCACCTGACCTAAAGGTAGAGGCTTTAAGCCACTGAGCCACCCAGGCGCCCTAAAATAGTTTTTTGAGAAAGATACGGTTAAAATATTTTTAAAGCTGACATAAGAATAAATACCAATATAAAATAGCTGAACATTTTTTATAAGGCAATACAGTGAGAAATTAGTTTTACCAAATATTAAACTACTAAAATGAAAACATTTTGGTGTTGCCATAGAAATAGGTAAGTATAAAAATACTTTCCATCCATAAATAAACAAAACCATATATTTTAATATTCTATATTATAAAATACATACTATATACTCTATATTTTATCATACATAGTGTATATCTATACTCTTATTCTATATTAAAATTATAGAAAAGTTAATTACCAATGGATTAAGGATAAAAATGTAAAAAAACAAAGCAAGAAAAATATTACAAGAATATTTTTAGGTAATTATTTTAATAAATTTGGAGAAGAAAGCCTTAATGTTAAGCAAAGGAGAAAACCTAAACGTCATAGAGAAAAAAGACAGTTCCTTGAAGTAATATTATAATGACAGTACAATATGGTTTATGAAAATAATAAATCTATAATTTTTAGTAGTCCCACCAGAAAGGAAGACAATGTTTAACTTAACTACCTGTTGTGTTATTTGCCATATCATACATGTAGTATCTCTGGAACCAGAAATCAAATGTATTCCACAGTAATCTGTAGCTAAACAAGTCACAATATCTGTAAGAAAAAAAAGAATTACAAAGAATGAAATGATGTGGTTTTTCTGGAATAGAACTATAGTTTATGCTCTATTACTAAATCAGTTGTTCTAGCAGGAGAAATAAAAGAATGGCAATGGAAAAGCACTGGGAAAGGGTGACACAGGAAAGAAACAGTATTTTTTTTTTTAATTTTATTTTTAGGGCACCGGGGTATAGATACCTTGACTCTAGTTTTGCCCAAGTTGTGATTTCAGAGCTGTGAAACCAGGCTCTGAGTGTGCTCTGCGCTCAGAGTGGAGCCTGCTTAGGATTCTCTCTCTTCCTCTGCCCCGCCTCTCCTCTTCCACTCCCCTTTCTAAAATAAATTAATTAAAATCTTAAAATAAAAAAAGTTAAATATTTTATTTTTAAGCAATCTCTACACCCAGTGTAGGGCTCAAACTTACAACCCCAAGATCAAGAGTCGCATGCTCTACCAATTGAGCCACTCAGGCACCTCAGGAATGAAGCAGTATTAAACTCAATAGGAGAGCTTTGAGAGTAAAGAGTATAAGTTGGGCAGGGAAATGTCTGCTGGAGTCTTGGCAGTGGGTTAGGAGGCTTGGAATGGATCCCCAGGAAGTTTTGATATGCTTCTCTGATCTCTCACTCTCTCATTCCCATTCACCTTCTACTCCCATTAGGAACTACAATCCTATGGAAGATGCACCCCCTAACCAAAGTAGTATATATTACACTGCAAATTCTCCCTATGAAATACGTTTCTTACTAAATGGTAAAAACCTGAGGTAAGTGTCATCTCAGGAGCCACTGGTATAGAATTAGCAGCAGATTCCGTTTTCTTTTCCTAATAGGTTTATTAGGGGAAAATCTACATGATTTTTAAAAATATTTATTTATGAGAGAGAGAGAGTGAGTGAGAGAGAGCATGAAAGGGAAGAAGGTCAGAAGGAGAAGCAGACTCCTCGCGGAGCTGGGAGCTGGGAGCCCGATGTGGGACTCGATTCTGGAACTCCAGGATCATGACCTGAGCTGAAGGCAGTGGCTTAACCAACTGAGCCACCCAGGCGCCCCATGATGTTTTATTTTTAGAGACAGTTAGTGTGGGGTGAGGGAGTGACCGAGGGAGAGAGCGAGAAAGAGAGAATCTTAAATAGGCTGCATGCCCACCATGGAGCCCAGTGCAGAGCGAGAAGCAGGCCCATCTCACAACCCTGAGATCTCGACGTGGGCCAAAATCAAGAGTCGGATGCTTAACCTGTTGAGCCACCTGGGCACTCCCATAATGTTTCATTCTTTTATTGAAGGCTGAAACACTAAGAAGCACCAGGTTAAACTACATTCAGTAATTTACCTCCCTCATGCTTAACTAATAGGGACGATGATAGCTTTTTCAACAATGACAGATTTTTTTTTTTTATTATTTTGTCTTAAAATTCTTACTTGTATCAACCAATTTTTTATTTATTTTTATTTTCTAAAGACTTGTTTATTTTGAAAAAGAGGTGGAGGTAGAGGGAAAGGGAAAGAATCTCAAGTAGACTCTCTGCTGAGTTGTGGAGCCAACATGGAGCTCCATCCCACCACTCTGACATCATGATCTGAGCAGAAATCAAGAGTTGGATGCATAACCAACTGAGCCACCTAGGCATTGTTTTTGAAATAATTTTTTTAAAAAAAGCTTAGCCTAACTTTGTTCAGATACTATGACGCTACATTTAATTTGTATAGTATTTAGTATACCCGAAATACAGTAAATACTCTTAAAGAAAGCATAATGTTCATTAACACTACTCTATCAAAAAGGTTACTTGGCTTTGAAGGTAAATTTTAATGCTTTTTATAGGAATATGTACTACTTTTGTAGTTAGAAGAAAGAGAAACTTTTCTTTTTTGGGGAAAAAAAGCTAATACTTACCCATGTGTCTGATATTGTGTGAAATAATTTTGCCTTTTGTAAGTGACATGACTTGAATGCTATTATCCCAGTGTCCAGCACTGAAAAGCAGCTTCGCATCATGTGATACTATGAATAGCTTAGAAGTGATCTCCAGCCCTGGAGCAAAAGGACCATTCATACTACGTTGAGTTCTGTAAACACAATTAAATATTAGACTTTTCCTTAAAAGATCACTTAGGCTGATATCAATTATTTTTTAAAACTCTCTGAAAAAGAAAAAATTAATTTGCTCAACCATTAATTTGAAATGTCCATTAATGAATAATGGCTTTCAGAAAATATATTAATTGTATTTATATTTTTCATTACATAAAAAGATATATAATAAATAGTCTCAAGGTTTAAGCTAAAGAAGTTGAGATTGGTGAAGGTGTGGAAAAGATTTAAGTCTTGCCTTTCAAAGCCAATTTAGGAAGATGTCAATTCTGTCAACGGTAGTATCAAAGTATAAAGGACAAGATAAGGATATGATAGGATGAGGAAAGTTGGAAATCAACTGAAACTAGGAATCTACCACACAGGCAGATAAATGTGTACCTAACAATACTCATAAAGACCATTTTTCACTCAACCAAAGCAAGCATATGGGTTTTATCTGCTTTCCTGTGAAATAAATACCTGTGAGGTCAGCCAATCTAGATATTGCAGAAAGACACAATAAAGTTATATGCAACTAATGAATTATTGAACACTACATTAAAAATTGATGATGTACTGTATCTTGGCAAATTAAACATAAAAAAAGTGTGAGTACAGAGAATGAGAGCCAATTCTGATAGTTAAGCTCTAGAACTTTATTATTCAATACTAATTGAATAATATCAATTTGCTGGTATACTATGTGGGATAAGAAGGAAAAAAGACATTGCTCCTAATAAACATATAGCTAATACAACTCGGGGTAAGGGAAACCTTATTTTAATTTAAAATGCAACCTTTGGATAGTTAAAAAATTAAAGTAATAAAAAATAAATAGATAAAATCTAAAAAAATAATAAAGTAAAATTAAAAAAATAAAAAATTAAGGTAAATACATTCTTATATAAAACGCACAAGGCTTATTTATAAATAACACTGTATAGTAAAAATACAATCAAGCCTAAAAACTACTAATAATTTCCGTTTCTTTTTTTTTTTTTTTTTAAGATTTTATTTATTTGTCAGTGAGAGAGAGAGAGCCACAAGCAGGGGGAGTGGCAGGCAGAGGAAGGAGCCTGATGCAGGGTTCAATTCCAGGACCCCGGGATCATGACCTGAGCCGAAGGCAGATAATTAACTGACTGAGCCACCCAGGTATCCTAACTTCTGTTTCTATAACAATATTATAAAAATGGCTTTATCCTGAGGCCAGTATTCAGGTCAGGAAGAGGGAAAGAGGGAGAAAATCTGCATGTCTACTATATTACTTTCAAAATGACACCAATCAATTTTGTTGTTTTTCCTGGCAATAAGGTACCAGGCTGCACCTGTTTTGCCTTAAATATTCCTTTACTTACTTTGGATTTGTTACAGTTTGATCTTTGATGAAAGTAAAGTAATTAGAAATGTTTCTGTCATAAGGCAGCCATCCATGGGTTCCAACAATGTAATTCATGCTTACTGTTATCTGGTAAAGAACGTATGAAGAACAAAAATGAAACAAAAGATTAAAGAAAGCAGCACAAAATAACCCAATGCTTACACGATGTTAGCAGTTACCATTTAAGGAATAATGTGGGATTTTGTACTTAAAGCACTAAGTTCATTAATCTTTTTCTCTTTAAGATTTTATTTTTAGGTAATCTCTACACCCAACGTGGGGCTCACACTCACAACCCTGAAATCACATACTCTACTGAGCCAGCCAGATGCCCTGCATAAAGCCTTAGTAATAATAATAATTAATAAAGTCTTAAAATGGAAAAAGCTCTTTGTTTATTCTTATCTTTATTTTTAGTTTATCTTATATCTCATGGGAAGAAAAGGTGTCCAGTGTATCCTTTTTTTTTTAAGATTTTATTTATTTGAGAGGCACAGAGGGAGAGAGAGAGAAAGAGTATGAGCAGAGGAAGGGGCAAAGGGAGAGGAACAAGCAGACTCCCTGCTGAGTGGGAAGCCCAAAACGGGGCTCAATCTCAGGATCCTAAGGTCAAGACCTGAGCCTAAGTCAAATGGCTAACGGACTGAGTCACCCAGGCGCCTCTGTATCTTTCTTTAGTGAGATAATTTTCCTCATCGTTTCTCAAAGTTTACTAGCATCTATTAGTTGGCAGTTGGAAGAAATTAAGTCATTAAAAGAAATGAAGATGCTCTCTTCTTAGTTATAGTGAATATTCTTTTTTTTTTTTTTAAAGATTTATTTGAAAGAGAAAGAGAATTAGCAAGCACAGGTAGGATGCGCAGAGTGAGAGAATCCCAAGCAGACTCCCCTCTGAGCAGTGAGCCTGGCACAGGGCTTTATCTTACAACCCTGAGATCATGACCTGAGACAAAATCAAGAGTCAGAGGCTTAGCCAAGTGAGCCACCCAGGTGTCCCTTATACTGAATATTCTTTTAAAATGAAAAGCTTCCCCCGCCCCCAGATTATAAAACAGATTACAAGGAAGAGAGAATTTAAAGAAATACAGGTATTAAAGGGGAAAATCCCAAAAAGTCTACCATTGAAAGGCACTTTCTTGGGTACATTTTTCTAGACCTTTTTTCTAAGCAAACACACAATATACAGAAATAAATAGGTCTAATTCTGGAATCTCTACTGTTCCCTGTGCTATATTCTAGTCTTATAATTTGTACGTGACAAAAAAAAAAAAAAAAAAAGACAGAGCTAGGTTTGGTCCATGTGCTTGCATCCCAGATCCCTTGCTTACTAGTGCTGCAACGCTAAGAAAATTACTTCTGAGTTTTAATTTCTCATCTGTACAAGGGAAATAATAATAGTGCCTATCTCATAGGATTGTTGGTGGATTAAACTACAAAATTCATGTGAAGCACTCACTAACATGTCCTTAGTGTATACCTTAATCAATTCTGTATTATTTCTCATTTTCCTTCTTTTACTGCCTTTATGATGTAACAGCTAATGTTATATTTTTCTGTTATATATATGTACCAAATTTTCTGGTTTTTTCAGCTATTTATTATTCCAGAAAAACTTTAGAATTACAATTAACTACTTGAATAATATTATGAAACTAGAAGTCAACTTCAAGAAAAAAAATCTGGAAAGACCACAAATACATGGGGGTTAAATAGCAGGCTCTTAAACAATGAATGAGTCAACCAGGAAATAAAAGAAATAAAATATATGGAAAGAAATGAAAATGAAAACACAATCACAATGGTCTGAAACCTTTGGGATGCAGCATAAGTGGGAAGGGAAGTATATAGCAATAGAGGCCTACCTCAAGAAGCAAGGAAAACCTCAAACAATCTAACCTTGTACCTAAAGGAGCTAGAAAAAAAAAAAGCAACAAACAAAGCCTAAAGTGAGCAGAAGGAATGAAATAATAGATTAGGGCAGAAATAAATGATAAACTAAAAAAAAAAAAATACAACAGATCAATGAAACCAGGAGCTGGTTATTTGATAAAAATAATACAACTGACAAACCTGTAGAGAGACTCAATCAAAAAGAAAAGAGGCATGCCTGGGAGGTTCAGTCTTTCAAACCTCCAACTCTTGATTTTGGCTCAGGTCATGATCTCAAGGTTGTGAGATCAAGCCCCACATTAGGCTCCCCACTCAGTGGGAGTCTGCTGGAGATTCTCTCCCTCTCCCTCTATCCCTCCCCCTGCTCACGTGCTCTAAAATAATAAATTAGTTTAAAAAAAAGAGAAAGTACCCAAGTAAAATCACAAATGAGAAAGAAAAAAATAACAGCCAATACCACAGAAGTATAATTATAAGAAAGTATTACGAAAAACTTTATGCCAACAAATTGCACAACCTGAAAGAAACAGATAAATTCCTAGAAACATATAAACTGCCAAAGCTGAAACAGGAAGAAATAGAAAATTTGAACAGACCGATAACCAGCACTAATTTAAAGGGACACACGTACCCCAGTATTCATAGCAGCATTACTAAAAAAGCCAAATTATGGAAACGGTCCAAGTGTCCATGAATTGATGAATGGATAAAGATGTGGTCTATCTGTATGTAATGGAGTATTACTCAGCCATAAAAAGGAATAAAATCATACTGTTTGCGATGACATGGATGGAGCTAGAGTATTATGCTAAGCAAAGTCCATCAAAAACAAATACCGTGTGATTTCACTCACATGTGGAATTTAATAAACAAAAAAATGAGCAAAGGGGAACAAGACAGAGAGAGAGAGGCAAACCAAGAAACACTCTTAATTAGAGATAACAAACTGATGGTTACCAGAAGGGAGGTGGGAGGAGAGATGGGTTAAACAGGTGATGAGGGGGTATGTTAAGGAGTGCACCTGTTGTGATGAGCACCAGGTGATGTATGGAATTGCTGAATTACTATACTGTACACCTGAAACTAATTATTACACTGTATGTTAACTGGAATTTAAATGAAAACTTAAAAAAAAGAAAACTATTTCTGGTTCTAAAAACTGACCAAAAGCAAATAATAAATTGAGACATATTTATTGAAAGAAATAAAAGAATTGCAGTTAAGTAATTGAAATAAAAGCTGTGTATCTAGAAGACATGTTTTTTAAAAAAAGATTTATTTGTTTTAGAGAGAGCAAGAGACAGTGAGAGCGCATGAGGAGGGGCAGAGGGAGAGGGAAAGCTGACTCCAGGCTGAGCGTGGAGCCCTATGCTAGGCTCCGTCTTAAGACCCTGAGATCATGACCTGAGATGAAACCAAGAGCTGGATAGTTAACTGACTGTGCCTCCCCAGTGTCTGCAGAAAATACATTTTTATATTTGATCAAAATAATGCCATAAAAATCTTCTTTATTATTTTTAAGAAGTTTTCAGAAATTTATTTTCTCAATTTTTTTTGGTAAGTTGTGATGTATTTTGATGTAGCAGTGTGAAAAAACTATAAATTGACTTACCAATAATTCAGGACTGCCTTGAGACATAAAAGAACGAGACTGATTTTTGGGGACAATGGCCTTTATTAGTGGCACACCATCACTAATTCCCTATAAGATAAAGACAAAGGCTTAGTGGCTGTTTCTGCTTGTCCTTATTAGGTTTAATTTATAGAAAACTTCTATTTCTTTAAACAAGAACGAACCCTGTGATACAGCATTGTATTCTAGCAAAACATATTTAATGAAAATGTAGAAAAGGGGAATCACTACGCCGTACACTTGAAACTAATGTAATACTGTGCGTCAAATATACTTAAAAAAAAAAAGGCTAAACAATGTAGGAAAGGAACTATGTACCATGTTTGAGTGGCATACTTGAAACTTTTAAAACCCATCATTTTCTTTTATTCAACTACTCTGCTGTGAAAGAGAAATGCAGATTTCAAGGCGTATCAACCATTTAAAACAGTGATTTAGAATCTTTCCTTTTCCCTTGTCAAAGTACATGAATATAAACTAGAAAATATAGACCATAAAAGAGTATATTGCCCAATTAAGTCAAATACGACAACTGGCTATATTTTTAGAGAATTTCCTTTTGGGTTTAACTTTTAAACATAGATCTGTTCCATTAAGTGAGGCAATGTTGAATGTTGTAACAATAGGACCAGAAAATAAAGTCCTTAGAAAATATCCGCAATTATTTTATTACAACATGAAAGAGAACAGTGATTTCAACCAAGTTTTTTGATGTAACAATAGTTCATAAATTAAACCTCACATTTACTGGATGAATTATAACTTAACATTATTGGGTATATACTTATGTGCCAGGTATTATTCTAAGATCCTTATCTGAATTAAATAAGGAATTAT
Source organism: Spilogale gracilis (assembly GCA_004023965.1). Taxonomy (NCBI): domain Eukaryota; kingdom Metazoa; phylum Chordata; class Mammalia; order Carnivora; family Mephitidae; genus Spilogale; species Spilogale gracilis. Next base: position 38,262 of record PITA01009767.1, read on the forward strand.
AAACCATACAAATTAGTCCCTATCTCTTCTCTTCACTCTGAATCAAGAGAACAACTTACATTTGAATAAGCATAAATGAACATGATGTTTGAAGAAATCCATTTATGAGGCCTTTGCTTTCACTGCCACCTCTGTTTTCTTCACCATTTTAACAACTAGGAAGAGATAACTACAGATAGGCCTTCTCTTTTCATATGAATGAGGGGGGAAATAGCTTCCCCTACAATGATGAAAAGGGATTAACAGATTATTAGTACCCAAGGATATGTATTGTGTACTTTGTCCTGCTCCAGATACTGGTCTGGTTCTGGGGATAGCTACTCTGTGACATGGTTGCTACAAAGGGACAAATGTCACTGAATCTGCAGATGGAACTTGGAATGTATTATTCTATAAAAAGAATGTCACAAATGATTAGACATGATGAAATCATTTTATCACTATTACATAATATAGTGTAACATGTCCATTAGAGTATGTGTTAAATAATGGTTGCCCTGTGTGCAGTAAAGAGTTAACACAGCAGGCTTGCAACAGCCCTCCTTAGTAAAGGTCTGCCTATAAGGTCGGCCCTTGGCTGGCATCTGGGAAATCTGCGCAGAGTTCCCCACACTGATAGAAAACTTGTCCTCAATGATAAAAGTGGCTCGCTATTCATAGATTAATTGTGCAAACAACATGATTTATGCTGAAGACCCTATTTTCTCCTGGGAGTCTGGAATTTTGCATGTGCTAGGTAAAAGTTGCCTATGTAACCAGCCATTTCTAATGCGCTTCCCTGGTAGACAAACACCTGTTTTCACATTTCATTACTGGGAGAACTAAGCATGTCCTATGTAACTCTCCTAGGAGAGGATTCTTGGATGCTTGTACCTGGTTTCCCCTATACTCCATCCCATGTGCCTTTGCCCTTTGCTGATGTTGTATTGTAACCTTTCACTTTCAAATTTTAGTTGTGAGTACTATGTTGAATACTGTGAGTATTTCTAGAAAATCATCAAACCTGAGGATGGTCTTGGGGACCCAGAACACATCTAAGAATTAGTCATCATTTCTTTTTTCTTTCTTCTTAAAAGTTAAGCTCTATGCCTAACATGGGACTTGAACTCACAATCCCAAGATCAAGAGTCACATGCTTTACTGACTGAGCCAGCCAGGAGCCCCAAATTAGTCATCATTTCTAAGCACTGTTTCTAAGTATACCAAGTTCCAGGCAACTGACTTAGATACTTTGGGAAAACAACAGATTCTGGAAAGTTTGTACTGTTAAACACTAAATAACTATTTCTCACTAAACATGAATCTAGGAAACGAGTGACAAGAACTAATTATGAAATGCTTTCAGAAACATGGGAAAACATTTATATTAAAGTTCTAGAGTTTACCACAACATGATTCATTTCAATAAAACACAGTATAAAGCTAACTATAATAGAAACTTCATAAAAATTTTTTACACCAAATTATCAAAACATTCTATAAGGATTTCCCATGATACTGAACCTAAGAAACACATTATAATGATGTTCTAATGCAGGATTTGACAAACTTGGCCTATGGTACAATCCCTGCCTACCACCTGTTTTACAGGCTGCAGGTACAGAAAGCATGGTTTTTACATTTTTAACTGGTTCCATTTTAAGTGGTTATATATGTACCTATATAACATTCTTGATTTTGCCTTTTGACTACAGAGTCCAAAATATTTACTCTCTCGCCCTTTAAGGAAAGTTTACCAATGTCTATTGCATTGCATGAGAGCTATTGCTTGTTTCACACATTTCCAAGCTATTCTTAATAACTTTTTATCATTTTTTTTCTTCTTGCCAAGAATCCTGTCTTAACCAAATTCGTAGATTTAAATGCATTTCACATTCACATTGTGAGCCAAAGTAGTTCAGTATGTATAAACATTTGAATTTAAAGTACTCTTTCAATTATAGTATTAACTATCTTGTTTCACTTGATTATTCCTTCTGATATTAGCCATTAACAATCTGACTTATTGGGACATATTTTATAAATGAGCAAACACTATAATTAGAAGTTATTTTATACTCCCTCTACGTATCATTTTAGCTGTCATGAAAAGCAATTTAAATCAAATTATTCTTCCTTGTCTGGAAAATGTAAAGTAGAAGAAAGCAAGCCAAGAAAAATAGGTCTCACTACCACTCAGCAGCAAACCAAAACTTTCAGTAAAATTGTTTCAAAAATCCAAGAACTTATTATTGCAACATTATTTATTATTTTGGATTAAATAGTATGACCCCCCTCCTTTAGAGAATCAAAGGAGCATTGAATGGTGTATAGAATTCACAGAGAAAATGCTTTGATATTACCAAGTTGGATATTACCTCTATAAAAAATGACTTGAGTTCAGAGAGATGCTGAAATACGTTTAGGGTTGAGGTGTCTGTTTTGGTCTGCTTCTGCACTGCTTCTTCTGCTGACAATCTAGGAGGATGTGGTTCCTTCAAAATTTAAGAAAAAATAATTCCATCTCTTATTGTATTCCTTCAGACATACTGGGCTCTAGCTATAATGGATTACACACCATGCACTGTTGACAAATTCTAGGCTACTGCTCAGACTACTCCTTCAGCAAAGTTTTTACCCTGTTCATTTCTAGAGAAATGAACTACTACTTCTACTTCTACTGTAAAGTTTTGCTTACTGATGTCTGTCTTGAATTTCTGAGCCAGAATTAACTCTTCTCTTTTATTATTTTTACTAGCACATTGCTTTGTTTGGTATTTTATTCAGTAATTATTTCTATGTTGGATTACATACTTGTTTATGGTCTACCTTTTCCTACTAGGCAATGGGTATCTTTTTAAAGATCTTTTTAAGTAATCTCTACACCCAATATGGGGCTTGAACTCACAATCCCGAGATCAAGAGGTGCACACTCCACCAACTGAGCCAGTCAGGCATCCTTAGGCAAAAGGTATTTTAAAATCAGAAAACAAATCTTACTCATTTTCAGATTTTTTGATACCTAGAATAGTATATTAAGTATGATAGATGCTTAATATATATTTGGTAAAATTAAATGAATCATTCAAAGTCAAAATTTATATGGGTAAATCCTTATTTCCTAAAATAAAAATCAAAATGTAAATACTATCAGAATCCATTTATAAATACTGCTGCATTTGTTTTCAAACAAATTAAAATATTCTTCCTTAACTTTAATGCCAGTAACATAGAACAGTGTTATCTTTATTAAATAAGAGGTAAATGGCAAATCAAATTAACATGCAAAAGGCATAATTAAAATGCAGCACAGAATTCCATCGAAAGGGGATTTTTCTATATCACAAAACATTAGATGATAGAAAATTATATGACAGCTATAAGTACTACCATATTTAGTTCTCAATCCATATACTCCATATGAATATTATTGACTTTTATTTTAAATCAAAGGCTGACTGGGAGTTAAGATGGTGTAGGAATAGAGGGATCTAAGTTTGTCTCATTTGATAGTTATCAAATCACTCTGAACACCCAAGAAATCAATTGGAGGTTGAAGAAAAGAAATGCTGTAGTAGGAAAGCAACCACTCTTTGGAAGATAGGAGGTAGAGACTTGAATCCAGTGTGATATAGCTGAGGTTACAGCAGTGGGGAGGGGGCCTGCTTAAGGAGGCTACCACAAAGTATTACAAGCAGCTGAGTACAAAATCAGAACTCTTGTAAGACTGCTGCTACAGTGAGGGACATGCCTGGCTTTAAGGTGCTCAGATGGTGAAGTAGGACAGAATCCCGGGTGTGACAGTGTGATCTGAGGATCCCTGGGGTCACAAGAAGAACAGGTGGAGTCTAAGGGCATCACAATTCCCACGTATAGGAGTGTAGAAGCCAGTTGACAACCGCGAGTCTAAGTGCCAGCTTTCTACACTGTGTTGCCATAAACTGATCCCCTGTGTGATCAAGCAACTGCTTTCCTGAGATAGGTTCCCCAAATGGCAGAAGTGTGGCAAGACCATCGCTAGGAGGAACAGTGTGGGTCCAAACCGTGGGACTCCCTAAACTTTGGAGTTTTGAAATTCAGTCATGCCTGGGATAAAAAAAAGCTTGGACATAGGAGGGTGAACACAGAGTTCTGACAGGAATGGGGGAGACAAGAGTGAGTGCGTGCTTTTCTGTGAGGGCTCACTGAAGAGTGGGGAACACAAATTTTCAGCTGAGGGTCTAGAAAGCAGAATGCTTCCATATTCGTTCTGCCCATCAGTGCTGAAAAGTCTTCAGGGAGCAAGAGAGCCACCTAGTGGAGCCTGGAGCTACTTACACCAAGCCCTGCCTCCCTGTGCACTGCAGGCCTCCAAGATAGCAATTCCACCTAAGAATGAGCAGGATGGGGCCCCTCCCCCAGAAGACCAGCACAAACAACTCCCCTGCACCAAATCTACTGATCATAAAGAAAAATTTCAGCTAATTTAAGGGAAACCAGTAGCTAGCATTCTTTGTATTTTTCTCTTTAGTCCTTTATTATTATTTTTTGTTATTTTCTTATTTTTTTCATTTTTATCCTTTTTTAATTCTTACTTTTATAAACATTACATATATGGTTTATTTTTTGTTTCTTTTCATTGTATGCATATATGTGTCTATATGTGTGTGTGTCTATACATGTGTGTGTATACATATATGTGTGTGTGTGTCTATACATATGTAATTTTCTTATTTGGGCACCTAGTTTCTTTTCTTTTTAAGATTTTATTTATTTGAGAGAGAGAGTATAAGAGAAAGAGAGAGATCATGAGCAGGGGGGAAGGGCAGAAAGAGAAGCAAACTCCCCGCTGAGCAAGAGCTTAATATGGGACTCAATTCCAGGGCCCTTGGATCATGACCTGAGCTGAAGACAGACACTTAACCAACAGAACCACCCATGTGGTTTCTTTTAACAAGCTGACTAAAACACATCCAGGACTTAGTTTTTTATCTGTTGTTGTTATCGTTGTTTTTCTTTTTCTTTTCTGGACAAAATGACAAAACAGAGAAATTCACCCCAAAATAAAGAACAGGAGGTAGTACTCACAGCCAGAAATTTAATCAATACAGATATAAGTAAAATGTCTAAACCAGAATTTAAAACAACAATTATAAAGATACTAGCTGGGCATGCATAATGTATAGAAGACCCTAGAAAATCCCTTACTGTAGAGATTAAAAACTAAAATCTAGTCAGGTCAAAATTAAAAAATGTTGTAACTGAGATACAGACCCAAGTGAAGGCTATAAAAACAAATGTGAACAAAGCAGAAGAGTGAATCAGTGATATAGAAGATAAAATTACAGAAAGTAATGAAGCTGAAAAGAGGGAAAGAAAACTATTAGAGCATGAAGGCAGACTTAAGGAACTCAACAACTCCAAAAAGTTAAATAGTATCTGTATTATAGCAGTCCCAGAAGAATGGGGGGGAAAAGGGGACAGAAGGTTTATTTGAACAAATCATGGCAGAGAACTTTCCAAACATGGGGAAGAAAACATAAATTCAAGTCCAAGCGGCACAGAGAACTCTCCACAAAAGCAACAAAAATAGGTCAACACATGGCATATTATAGTGAAACTTACAAATTACAAAGATAAAGAGAAAATCCTGAAAGTAGCTTGGGACAAGAGGTCCTTAACCTACACGGGTAGACATGTAAGGCTGGCAGCAGACCTGTCCATAGAGTCCTGATAGGTCAGAAAGGGCTGGCATGATATATTCGATTAGCTAAATGGGAAAAATATGCAGCCAAGAATACTTTAGCCAGTAAGCTGTAATTCAGAATAGGAGAGAGAAAGAATTTCCAAGGCAAAGAAAAACCAAAAGTAATGACCAGAAAGGAACATGGACAATCTACAGAAATAGTGATTTTACAAATAATATAGTGACACTAAACGCACATGTCAATAATTACTTTGAATGTAAATGGACTAAATGCTCCAATCAAAAGACACAGGGTATCAGAATGGATAGAAAAATAAGACCCACTGATATGCTGTTTAAAAGAGACTAATTTCAGACCCAAAGACACTTCCAAATTGAAAGTGAGGGGCTCTCTATCACTTATTACACTAATGGACATCAAAAAAGAGCTGGAGTAGTCATCCTTATATCAGACAAACTACATTTCAAATTATAGACTGTAATAAGAGATGAAGAAGGAAACTATCATAATAAAGGGACCTATCCAACAATAAGATCTAACATTTGTAAATACTTATGCCCCTAACTTGGGAGCAGCTGAATATATAAATCAATAAATAACAACTTTAAAGAAAGTCATTGATAATAATATAACAACAGTAAGGGACTTTAACATCCCACTCATAGCAATAGAAAGATTACCTAAACCAAAGATTACCAAGGCTTTGAATGACACACTGGACCAGATGGACTTCACAGATATACTCAGAGCATTTCATCATAAAGAAGCAGAGTACATATTTTTTTAGAGTGCACATGGAACATTCTCCAGAATAGATCGCATACTGGGTCACAAATCAGGAACTGACCAGTACAAAAAATACTGAGCTCATACCATGCATATTTTTGGGCCACAATGTTACTAAGCTTGAAGTCAACCACAAGAAAAAATTTGGAAGGACCACAAATACACGGAGGCTAAAGAATATCATACTAAAGAATGAACGGGTCCACCAGGAAATTAAAGAAGAATTAAAAAAAAACACATGGAAGCAAATGAAAATGAAAACCTGATAGTTCACAACCTTTGGGATGCAGCAAAAGTGGTCCAGAGTGAAGTATATAGCAGTACAGGCCTTCCTCAAGAAGCAAGAAAAGGCTCAAATACACGGTCTAAACTTACACCTAAAGAAGCTAGAGAAAGAAGAGCAAATGAAGCCTAAACCCATCAGGAAAAGAGAATTAATAAAGATTATAGCAGAAATCAATGAAATAGAAACCAAAAGCACAGTAGAACAGATCAACGAAACTAGTAGCCGGTTCTTTGAAAGAATTAATAAGACTGATAAACGCCTGGCCAGACTTATCAAAAAGAAAAGAGACAAGACCCAAATAAATAAAATCATGAATGAAAGAAGAGAGATCACAACAAACACCAAAGAAATACAAACAATTATAACAGAATATTATGATCAATTATATAGCAACAGATTAGGCAATCTGAGACATAGATAAAGTCCTAGGAATATATGAACTACCAAAACTGAAACAGGAGGAAACAGAAAAACATTCAGGTTTCACTATTTGCAGATGACATGATACTCTATGTAGAAAACCTGAAAGACTACACCAAAAAAATCACTAAAACTGACAGGAATTCAGAAAAGTCACAGGATATAAAAATCAACACACAGAAGTCTGTTGCATTTCTACAGACTAACAGTGAAGCAGCAGAAAGAGAAATCAAGGAATCAATCCTGTTCACAACTGCACCAAAAACTGTAAGATATCAAGGAATACACCTAACCAAAGAGGTAAAAGACTTGTGCTCTGAAAACTTAGAACACTTACTAAAGAAATTTAGTAAAGACCAAAAAAAAAAAAAAAAAAAAAAAAAAAAAAAAAAAAAAAAAAAAAAAAAAAGAAAAATGTTCCATCCCCATGGATTGGAAGAAAAATATTGTAAATGGCTATGCCACCTACAGCAACCTATACATTCAATGTACCTATCAAAATACCATCAGCTTTTTCCACAGAGGGGGAACAAACAATTCTAAAATTTATATGGAACCAGAAAAGACCCCAAATAGACAAAGGAATGTTGAAAAAGAAAACCAAAGCTAGTGACATCACAATTACAGACTTCAAAGCTGTCATTATCAAGACAGTATGGTACTTGCACAAAAACAGATATGTAGATCATGGAACAGAATACAGAACCAAAAAGGGACCCTCAACTCTAAGGTCAACTAATCTTTGATAAAGCAGGAAAGACTATCCAATGGAAAAAAGACACTCTCTTCAACAAATAGTGTTGGGAAAATTGGACAGTCACATGCAGAAGAATGAAACTGGATCACTTTCTTACACCACACACAAAAATAAATTCAAACTGGAAGAAAGACCTAAATGTGAGACAGGAATCCATCAGAATCCTAGAGAAGAACACAGGCAGCAACCTCTGTGACCTCAACCATAGCAACTTCTTGCTAGACAGGTCTCCAAAGGGAAGGGGAACAAAGGCAAAAATGAACTATTAGGACGTCATCAAGATAAAAAGCTTTTGCACAGTAAAGGAAACAAAACCAAAGACAACCGACAGAATGAAAAACGATATTTGCAAATGTCTTATCAGATAAAGGGATAGTATCCAAAATCTATAAAAAACTTATCAAACTCAACACACAAAGAACAACTAATCCAATCAAGAAATGGGCAGAAGACACAAACATATTTCTCCAAAGACATACAAATGGCCAACAGACGCATGAAAATGTGCTCCACATCACTTGGCATCAGGGAAATACAAATCAAAATCACAATGAGACAGTACCTCATACCAGTCAGAATGGCTAAAATTAATTAATTAATTAGTTAAGTCAGGAAACAACAGATGTTGGGGAGGATGTGGAGAAAGGGGAACCCTCTAACACTACTGGTGGGAATGCAAGCTGGTACACTCTGGAAAAAGTATGGAGTTTCCTCAAAAAGTTGAAAATAGAGCTCCCCTATAACCTAGCAATTGCACTACTAGGTATTTACCCCAAAGATACAAATGTAGTGATCCGAAGGGGTATGTGCACCCCAATGCTTATAGCAGCAATGTTCACAATAGCCAGACGATGGAAAGAACCCAGATGTCCATCAACTAATGAACAGATAAAGAAGATGTGGCATATATAGAGAATAAAATACTACTCGGCCATCAAAAAAAGAAATCTTGCCATTTATAATGACATGGATGGAACTAAAGGGTATGCTAAGTGCAATATGTCAACCAAAGACAAAAACCATATGATCTCACTCATATGTGGAATTTAAAGAAACAAGGCAGATGAACACTGGGGAAGAGAAGGAAAAAGAAAACATGATAAAACAGAAAGGGAAGCAAACAAGAGATTCTTAACTACAGGGAACAAACTGAGGGTTGATGGAAGGGAGGTGAGTGGGGAGATGGGGTAAGTGGGTGATGGGCATTAAGGAGGTCACTTGATGTAATGAGCATTGGGTGTTATATGCAACTGATGAATCACTAAATTCTACCTTAAAAACTAATACACTATATGTTAACTAAATTGAATATAAATAAAAAATTAAGAAAAATAGGGGTGCCTGGGTGGCGCAGTTGGTTGAGCGACTGCCTTTGGCTCAGGTCATGATCCTGGAGACCCGGGATTGAGCCCCACATGGGGCTCCCTGCTCGGCAGGAAGCCTGCTTCTCCCTCTCTCACTCCCCCTGCTTGTGTTCCCTCTCTCGCTGTGTTTCTCTCTGTCAAATAAATAAAATCTTAAAAAAAAAAATTAAGAAAAATAATCAAAGGCTGACCTTTTTGTCATTTTTTTTACGATGATTAAAACTAATTAGCACTACTTTTACGAAAAAAAGAGAAGTAAAGCTGGTGCAAAAATATTATAGACTATATTTCAAAGCTAAATGAAGTGTTCTGTTTTCTTCTGTTACTTTTGCATTCTATCAGCAGATAGGTATAAAGCACTGATTTTAAACATGACTATTCTTTAAAAAAAAAAATCAATGTTGGAGGCTTTAAACAAACTCTGCTAAGGAACAGTAGCAATTCCAAAGCTTAGCCTGATAACTGAATTAATGGAAGTTCAACATATTTATAAGCCAAAATTTAGATACATTGTTGCCCTAACAGTTGTGGAGATTCAATTCACAAATATTTACTACACAAATACTATATGCAAGAAAGATATAAAATGATTAGAAAGCTTGCTGCCTGTAACATACTTATAATAAAATGAGGCAAATGTACAAATATACAACTAAGGCAGGAAATGTGATTATTAGAATATAAATAACAGCCCACAGAACATAGAAAGTGATCTAATTCAATAAAGGAGTTTACAGCTATTAATTCAGAGGAGACATGGCATAGTAGAAAGATTTTTAGGTTGGATGGTCATGAATCCAAATCCGGGTGCACTCACATTTTAGTTGTTTAAATAAAATAAAGTGACTGTCTTTCTGAGTAAATATAACTCCTTTGTGACTTACAATATTCTGTTACTTCAAAAAAGGAATAATCATTGCAGTCTATTTACTTTCTAAGTGACAGTATAATTTTTCTAAAATTCTAGATAATTCTGAGATACAGTTTTAAATAATTAAAATACCTGAAAATGCTGGTAGTACTCCTTAGCAATTAAATTTTAGACTTTATGTAATCAATAATGGTTTTTTATAATCAATAACTTTATTGATACCTTTAACAGCTGACAAGGTGTTTGCCCAAAATTATTAATCATCCCTTCTAAGGCTTTTCTTTCCTTCTCATCTGTTAAGGCATCCAGATCCACAGCTCCTAAAACAAGGAGAAGTAGTCAACTCACTACAGAGTGAAAACAAATCAGGAAGTTACACATGTTGATTAATATATTAGAGACTGAATAGTGTATTTTCAACAAAATAGCATTCTGTTCTTCAATTTGTAAGAATATTGTGAGAAAGGCAATTTTTTATTTTTTATATGATTTTATTTATTTATTTTAGAGAGCATGAGTGGGGTCAGGATGGTGGGAAGAGAGGAGCAGAGGGAGGGAGAGGTACAAGCAGATTCCACGCTGAGTATGGAGCCCAACTCAGGATTTAATCCCATAAGTCTGAGATCACAACCTGAGCTGAAATGAAGAGCTGGACGCTTAATCAACCGAGCTATCCAGGCACCCCAAGAGGCAATTTTTAAAAAAACAGTGACTACAAACATTAAATATATATAAAAATAAATTCCGTCCATTATTTAGAACAAAAATATTTTAAACAAACATTAACTGGTAGTGCATAAAAGTTTTTCTTGAAAACGTACAAGCTATCTCACAGTACATCTAATTGTTTCCTTCATGATTATCAAGCTGAAACAAGTATAATAATCACACAAAATACTACTATTAAGTTACTGCTTATCTAACAAATACTGGGATAGGTGATATTCTGGTTAACTGATTATACCCTACTGTACTTAATATGGTTATTAAGTGGCCAAACCAGGTAATGCTCATAACCACCATACTACCTCTCTACAAAATTATTATCAAGGGGCGCCTGGGTGCCTCAGTCATTAAGCTTCTGACTTTGGCTTCAGGTCATGATCCCAGAGTCCTAGGATTGAGCCCCACATCGGGCTCCCTGCTCAACGGGAAGCCTGCTTCTCCCTCTCTCACTCCCCCTGCTTGTGTTCCCTCCCTGGCTGTGTTTCTCTAAGTCAAATAAATAAATAAAATCTTTACAAAAAAACCCCCCAAAACTATTATCAAATGAATTTGGCAACGCAAAAACATGCTTGTCTATTTACCAAAAGACATGTGGACTCTGCTCAAGTTCACAGAAATGTACACTACTCACAATCTTTACTACTGAAGGATTTTAAGAAAATTACTTCTGGGGCGCCTGGGTGGCTCAGTTGGTTAAGCGACTGCCTTCGGCTCAGGTCATGATCCCGGAGACCCGGGATCGAGTCTCACATCAGGCTGCCTGCTTCTCCCTCTCTCACTCCCCCTGCTTGTGTTCCCTCTCTGGCTGTGTTTCTCTCTGTCAAATAAATAAAATCTTTAAAAAAAAAGAAAAAAAAAGAAAACTACTTCTTAAGGCTTTCAAACATTTCAAAAAATGTTCTTGGTACCAACCTAAACATTAGAATGATGTCACCTTATTTTATCATTTGAAGAGTGTGTTATTTATAGTACTAAAGGTCTTCTTTCAAAGTCTGTTAACAACTCAACTCAGTACTTACTGTAGGACCTGATTGAATAGGACACTTAGGACAAGTAATCAAAAACTTTCATACCACCAATAACTGACATTTATAATTAGATGTGCATATATACTTTTTTTCTTATCCCTTTTCACTCTTTAACTACCTCCCCTCTGGCAACCACTGGTTTGTTCTCTGTATTTAGGAGCTTGTCTTTTTGTCTTTTACTTTATTCATTTGTTTTGTGTTTTTTAGGACTTACTTACATCATTTTAAAATTCTAACAGTTATGTTTTACTTAAGTTCCGTTTTACTCAGTTCCAGTTAAGCATAATATTAGTTTTAGGTATACAACACAGTAATTCATCAATTCCATACATCACCTGTTGCTTGTCAGGACAAGGGCACTCTTTATTCCCATCACCTATTTATAACTCCTCCCTCCATCTTCCTCCCCTCTAGTAACCATTAGTCTGTTCTCTATAGCTAAGAGTCTCTTTCTGGGTTTATCTTTTCTCCCCCCCTTTATTCATTTGTTTTGTTTCTTAAATTCCACATATGAGTGAAATCATAAGATATTTGTCTTTCTCTGACTTATGTCTCTTAGCATTACACCCTCTAGGTCCATCTATGTTGTTACAAATGACAAGATCACATTCTTTTTTTTTTTTTTTTTTTTTTTTTTGGCTGAGTAATGTTCCATTGTGTGTATGTGTGTGTGTGTATATAGATCTCATATCTTCTTTATCCATTCATCTATCAATGGACACTGGTTGCTTCCATATCTTGGCTACTGTAATAATGCTGCCATAAACATGAGGGTAAAGAACTTTTCAAATTAGTGTTTTCGTATTCTTTGGGTAAATATCCAGTAGTGGAATTACTGGGTCATGGCATACTTCTATTTTTAATTTTCTGAAGAAACTCCATACTGTTTTTCATCACAGTGGCTGTACTAGTGCACAAGGGTTCTTTTTTCTCCATGCCCTTGCTAACAGTTGTTATTTATATTTTTTTATTTTAGCCATTCTGATAGGCATAAGGTATTTCCCACTGTGGTTTTGGTTTGCATTTCCCTGATGATGAGTGATGTTTAGTATCTTTTCATGTATCTGTTGGCCATCTGTATGTCTTCTTTGGAAAAATGTCTGTTCAGGTCCTCTGACCATTTTTAAAATTGGATTTTTTTTTTTTGGTGTTGAGTTATACAAATTCCTTATATATTCTGTATAATAACCCCTTATTGGATATATCACTTGCAAGTATCTTCTCCCACTGAATAGGTTGTCTTTTTGTTTTGTTGATGGTTTCCTCAACTCTGCAAAGTGAAGATTTGCATACATACTCTTAACTACTATTTAAAGAAAACATAGATCAGTCTCTTAATATTTCAAATAGATCATTAAAACTATTATTAAATGTAGTCTTTCTCATGATGAAAATATCATGTATAAACATCTATTAAATGATACTTTCCATCAATGGAACATAAGATAAAAAGTATATAGGCTTATACCTTCATAAGTACAGTAATAGAAAACATTGAGCGCTTCCACTGCAGCTGGCCCCCTCTGTTTGTAGCCAAAAATCAGATCTATCCATTCATGAAGATGAGCAGAAACATATTCAGACTCCTAGAAAAAGAACAAATAAAATAGAGACACCTTCCAACTACAATGTAAATATTGGTCCTTTAAAAAAGGAAAAGAAAACTAAGCATTTCCACACACAAATCTGACTACTGTAAATAAAACTATCTCAAAATCATGTTAATCATTTAATTAGGAGCTACCATGTATTTTGAATATATTCTATCTAGCATAATGCAGACATCTTTATTAATATTTAATAATGCATATACACCTCTTAACTAATGGGTAAAGAAAATAACTCAAGTATTTTCTAATAGCCTAAATGTCAACAACAACAAATTTAATGATGGCTATGGATATATATTTATTGTGAAATTTCCATTGAAACAGTTTCCTAGAAATTCAGTTCAAAGAAACAAAACCAACTGGGTTGATTAAAGGTAGCTGAAAATCACTCCCTACCCGATCTGATACCATCCCACTATGAAGGTGAACTGTGTGGTAGGCACAGGCTTGAAGGACCTCATCCTGAAGTCTGTTAGTTATGGTTTGAAAGATAGTATGGGAATTGTTATTGAGACAGGAGAAAAGGGGCTTAAGTTCAGTTCCATGGAAGATAGAAAGAGTACCTAATCAACTCATGAATATGGGGACAGACTTTTTTTGTTTCCATTTTAATTCTGGCTGGTTAATATACAGTGTAATTAGATTCTGGTGTACAACATAGTGATTCAACACTTCCATAAAATGGCTGGGGGGGGGGGGTTTAAATAGGTGATGGGGATTAAGGAGTGCATTTGTTGTAATGAGCATCTGGATGTTATCTGGGGATGGAGGTTTCCATGCTAACTGGTTCTTTTAAGCTGCCTCTGATAAAGTGTAAAAGGAGTAAGATGAATTTAAAAAATAACTATTCATGGGGTGCCTGGGTGGCTCAGCGGGTTAAATGTCTTCCTTCAGTTCAGGTCATGATCCCAGGGTGGTGGGATGGAGTCCTGCATCAGGATCCCTGTTCAGCAGGGAGCCTGCCTCTCCCCCTCCTCCCTGCTCATGCTCTCTGTGGCTACCTCTGTCTCTCAAATAAGTAAATAAAATCTTAAAAAAAATTCAGGTTTTAAGCATAACTAAAAATATAAAGGAGCAGGTCTTGCTGGGTTCCAATTAAAATTCTCATTCCCTGGATACTATAGAGCAGACTCTCTAATTGAGAAATAGCCAAGGTCAGTGATCAAATCAAGAGTGTCACATTAAAATATGGCCTCAGGTGAAAGTTTAGTTCAAGAGTGTAGCTGTGAAGCAATGTTCTGAGACTTCAAAGATTTAGGCTTGTGCTGCACAGAGCCAGTCAACTAGAAAAGAGAATACCTTAAGAATCTTAATTTCCCACAGTAGTCTCCCACTGGGCCCACAGGAAATAAGGGGCTGCTTTCTAAAGTAATGTGAAATGGTTTTTATCCAATGAAGTTGATGCATAAGAAACTCATAAAATTTTATTTTATTTTATTTTTAAGATTTTATTCATTTACCTGACAGGAGACAGAGAGCACAAGTAGGTAAACTGTCAGGCAGAGGGAGAGGGAGAAGCAGGCTCTCCCCTGAGCAAGGAGCCCAATGTGGGGCTCGATCCCAGGGCCCTGGGATCATGACCTGAGCCAAAGGCAGATGCTTTGACCCACCCAGGTGTCCTGAAAACCACAAAATTTTAAAGGATACTCAATTAGTTCACACTGAAAGAGGCAGAAACTGTTCAAAAAAGATGAGACCTTTGGCTGCCAATTTACTGTGGTTATTAGGTAAGAGGCTGACAAAGATCCTCATGCACTTTTTTTTTTTTTAATGTAAAAGAAAGAATGATTCAAAGCAGGAAGCTAAGAGCCAAAGGGTAAAAAAAAAAAAACACTCTTAGGAAATAGCACTGGGCCCTAATGAAGGAACTGAAAGCATGTCCCTGCTGGAATTCCTAATTTTTGTAAACCAGTTACTGCTAGGTATCTCTTGTTTTTCTCTCTCCCACCTTTTTAAATTAAATTCTTTGCCCAATGTGGGGCTCAAACTCAAACTGAGAGATCAAGAATCGCATGCTCTATGAACTGAGCTTGCTAGCTCCTTCCAATTTCCCTTTTAAATGAGAGTGTCTATGACAGTTCTGTCTTTGTCACACCACTGTTATTATGTGGGGACAGATAACCTGTTTCTCCACAGTCTTCAGATGCAAGAGCAAACACGAGTAGTTTTTGCCCACATGCATTTGATTTAGATTACTAACAAGATTCCAGACTTCAGACCACATGCTTTAATGCAGGGATCAGTAAACTACTTACTGGTTGTGGCCCAAATTTTGCTAGTTCCAGGTTTGTAGAGTAGTATAACAAAGCCACATCCATTTTCTTTTGCATTACAGTGGTAATCAGAGGGCAGACTGTGTGTGGAGGATTAAAGATGGTTGCAAATTCTGTTTCCCTCCCACCACTGAGAGATGGAGTTTACCTTCCCTCCTCTTGAATCTGCACTGATCCTATTACAGTCTGACTCTGACAAGGTGACAGAAGTGGTATGACAGTTTCCAGCCTTAAGAAAGCATGGAAGCTTCCAATTTTGTACTCCTTCCTGAGCTGTAGACAGGTACATGTCTGGCTATTTAGCTAGAGTGACCACATGATGAGGAGATATCCTGAGAGTACATGGGAAGGAAGAAAGGCCCAGCATCCCAGTGTTTCTCAATGCAGCCTCCAAATGACTCCAACCTAGCTGCTATGACTGCAAGGGCATGAGAACCTCAAGCAAGATGAAAACTGCTCAGTTGAGACCAGTCGACTTATAGAACTGTGACAGATAATAAAATAACTGTATTTTAAGCCACTAAATTTTGGATAGTTTATCACACAGCAATATATAACTGAAACAGAGGCTTCTAACATATTAATTTAAGGAGCATGTCTTCCTAAAATCCTGGACCCCTACTTCATATCATAGATAATACAGAGGAATGCATCTCAGAAGGTCCTGGCTAGATAATAAGTAACAAATTTTTTTTCTGAGTTGCTTAATTTTTTTCCAATTCTTCATTCATGCATAGTGTTATTGTTTACAAGTATTATGACCTAATCCTGAATTTTGTAAATCTGACAAACTATATACTAATGACAAGGAATGTTTCCAAGTATTTGCCTTACTGGTTTCAGACTCTGAAGCATTTCAGTTTAGATAGAGAACTAAGTGGACTCTTCTGGGGGAAAAAAAACCCACATCATTTATAAAATGACATAATACCAGTGTTTAACTCTCACTACTCTTTTAATCCCAAACTGGAAATTCAGCTAAGAACTAACATGTTTTAAAAGTGGAATTTAGGATTTAGCAGTCGTATTAAAAACTTACTGAAATCCTTCAGAGAAAACAAAAATGTACTCATCTTTGTTAGTTTTTAATTAATTAATTAATTAATTAATTAATTTATTTATTTATTTATATGAGAGAGAGAGAGAGAGAGAGAGACAGACAGACAGCACAAGCACAAGCTGGGGGAGAGGAAAAGGAAGAAGGAGAGAATCTCAAGCAGAATCCACACTGAGCATGTAGCTTAACAAGGGGCTTGCTCCCAAGACCCTGAGATCATGACCTGAGCTGAAACGAAGAGTTGGGCACTTAACCAACTGAGCCACGTAGGAGCCCCTCATCCTTGTTAAATCTGAAACAAATGTGGGAACTACAAAACACCAAATGACACCAGCTTGGTCGATGGAATAGCTTAAAATACAACAGGCAGTTATCGTATAGAACTGAATATATATGTGTGTATATATATATATATATATATATATGTATGTATTTTTTGCTATATATCTATAGGACTATACCATATTCTTACTGTATCAGAAGTCATAATCTCAAAATAAATTACCATATTATACTCTCTACAAAGTATACATAACAGACAAATCCATCTAGAAAAATAATAGCCAGATATACATTAGTCTGTTCTCTAGAAAACACATGCATCTCTATCTTAGTAACCTAATAACAAAAATCTTACCAGAGCTTTCCTATGTTTATAGATGAAATCCTCAGCTGACTTAGCCCATTTGGGGAGAATGACGTCATTTACTACTTCTTTGGAAACTTGTAGACAACCCAAGTTAAATCCTAAGACAAGAAAAAGATGAATGCTTCAAATCATTTTAGATTTAAATAAATCAAATAAAACAGATAGAAGGGCACAATTCTTAGCAAAACTGAGGCTTCTTTTCTGCTCTAAAAGGTGAGAACCGAGTTCCCTTCTTGATCTAAATTTACTGAACAGGTAAAAAATAATTCTTTTCATGCTGAAATGGATTTTATCAGTCGATTAAAATGGTAGATGAAAATAAAATACTTCTAAATTAGTTATTATAAAGTAAATCAGTTTAACAATTGATTTTGGTTCAGAAGCAGGGGACACTATAAATATGATCAAAACCTTAATCTAAACAAAAATGCAATCGGTAAGAATACTGGTGTAAGGACAATGAGGAGAGATTATAAGAAAGGATTTCTTACTCTTAAGAAATGACACAAAGAATTAATAATCCACTTCTTTCTACGACACTGTTGTATCTGCCTATGAAGCCTAGAAATGCTTCAGTCATTTGTAGCCATGAGAGGGACTAGCCAAGGACAAAGCCCAAATACTTAGAACAGCAGAATAAAAATATAGGAAGAACCTGGCTTTGATGATGTTGTTAAGCTACCTGAATACTACTGTACCTTAGGGTTTTCACTGTGGAAAATATTAAAATTTTCTTACACAATTTTGAGTCGGTTTTACGAATGTTTGTTTTACTAATTAATATTAATATTTGTTGATATTCTAAATAATGTATTTTGCTTTCTCCCACCTAACTCGTTTCAAACAAAGAAGCAATATACAATAAGAAAAGGAAGCCAGCAGAACAGTAGTTCAAGACAGTAACTTGCTCTAGCAAATATCAGAAACTGTCAAGCTTCTTAACTTCTGTGTCCAAATTTAATCTGCTCATCATCCTAGTCTGGATACCCTACTCTGGCAGTTCCAGTCCTATGGCTAAGAGCCTAGGATCAGAATTCATCAGTAGACTCATTTGATTTTCTGAAAGTGACCAATTTTAAATGCCTTACTCTGAGAAATCAGATGCCCTGCCTCTAACAGTATGTCCCAGAGTGCATGATCAGAGAATAGAAAACCCTGGATATGTTTACCCTAGTGTGGCAAACAACTCTACTGAAGAAGCAAAGGGTCAAACATTAACACTTCATACTAGGGGAAGAAAAGGAAGTTGGTAATGGTCCTTTGATGCTGTAATTTCCCTTAAGAACCCCAGTAATAAATCTTGTCATTTTCCTACTCTGCTTAAAAAGAATCTAAAATTACTTCATAGAGTAAATATCTGGATATTTTTAAAGACTGTCTTTGGCTCCATAATTCTCTACTTCAAAAACATAATATGATTTTTCAAATATTGTGGTAAATTACACCCTGTCACTTATCAATTTGCCTCCTCTCTTCTATTCTAAACCAGGGGTCAGCCAACTTTTTCTATAAAGTGTCAAAGAATAAATATTTTTTGCTGTGTGAGCCTGATGGTATTTGTTGCAACTACTCAAATACGCTCTTATGCTATGAAAGCAGCCACAATCTAAATGTAGATGATCTGGCTTGGCTGTGTTCCAACAAAATTTTGTTTATAAACAAATGAGTTTACCTTGTAGAT
The DNA here is from genome assembly GCA_004023965.1 of Spilogale gracilis. NCBI lineage: Eukaryota > Metazoa > Chordata > Mammalia > Carnivora > Mephitidae > Spilogale > Spilogale gracilis. Next base: position 57,436 of record PITA01009767.1, read on the forward strand.
TTGACCCACAACCTATAGTCTGCAAACCACTGGTTTAAACCTCATCTTATCTAACTCAAACACTTTTTTTTCCGTTCCCATCCTTAACTCAAACACTGTTAGACTAAGTGGCTAGTTATATGGCTGAAATAGCATATGGCCATTTTTGCTTTCTAGGAAACACTATACTCTGATAAATTTTCTCACCAATTCAAATATGACTCATTTATCATGGTTCACTATAGCACTTCCCTGGAAAAGTAACTACATCTGGGCATCAGTCAAATCCTATCGATGAGTAACAGACAGACAGAATGAGCCTTAAGTAATCTATAGAACATCAAAAAAAAGTCCCGGAAGATATTTTTCAGGATCCTTCACTGGGACCCGTTGAGTTAAAATTTTTAATCTCTTATTTCTTACGATTTTGATTTTCCAAAAACTCTGGGAAATAGAAGAACTCAGGAATAAGTTCCTTCACATCATATGGGTTGTCCATGAGAGCTTGCCAGGTGGCAGGGATGGAATGGAATTGCCGATCTGCACAGTCAAACCTGCACATGGACATTGACAAAGAACAATGAGTATTTAAGTGAGAGAAACAATAGCCATGAAACAAGCCTTACACGCTTTTCAGGTTCCTAATGTTTAGAGGTTCTCTTTCATTCACCCTTCTCTTAATGTCTAAAAAACACAATTTGAGAGGCACCTAGGTGACTCAGTTGGTTAAGTGTTTGCCTTTGGCTCAGGTCATGATCCCAGGGTCCTGGGATCGAACCTTGCATTGGGTTCCCTCTTCAGCGGGAACCTATTTCTCTCTCTCTTCCTCCCCGTTTGTGCTCCCCTTCCCTCTGTCAAATAAATAAAATCTTTTAAATTAAATTAAATTAAAATTAAAATACAATTTGTTTTTCCTTCTTAGGATTATCTTTCAAATTTTGTTGGTAGGAACTAAAACTAAACACTGTAATTTTTCTTTTTTTTTTTTAAGATTTCATTTATTTATTTGAGAAAGAGAGAGACAGAGAATGTGAGAGACAGAAGAGTGAGTGGCAGTAGGGGACAGGGAGGGCAGAGGGAGAAGAAGAAGTAGGCTCCTGACTGAGCAAGGAACCCTATGCGGGGCTTGATGCCAGGACCCTGGGAACATGACCCGAGCCGAAGGCAGACACTTAACCAACTGAGCCACCCAGGTGCCCCTAAATACTCTAACTTTAATCACTAGAATCATTTAGTTAAAAGAGCTAAAAACCAAATCATACCAGAGAAAAATTTTAAGTAATAAAATGTAAACCTAAGAGACTTTTAAAGAAAGGCCTATTTTTGCTTAGTAAAATTGATTACAGAGTGAATAAACATTATTTGCATATTTTAGATTCACAGAATTTAAATATCATTATTAATATACATGGTTAACAGATCCATAGGAAAGCTGCTGATTTAATCCTCTTTACAAACTCTTCTGCTCAAAACCAGAGGATGATTTAGGGAAATAGTTCTGTGACTAAAGCTTTTTATATTTTACTTGCACATACTATTACCTGATTTTATTTTTAAGTTCCATCACAGGCCTATGGTAGTTGAAAGAAGCTCACGTAGTCATGTTGCAATTTTATTATACTGTTTTTAATGTATTGTTCTATACAAAAAGCATAAACCCCCGTTTCATCTTCTTTGATATTGTTTTCCTGGATTTACTTAGTAATGACTTATTAAATGACACTGATGACTATTTTGACTCTTTCTATGCCTACCAATCTTGGTTTAAGGTGGAGCTGAACTTAGCAGAACTCTGAATTTAATTACGATCAATTATTGGGTCATCAATAAAGCCTAATAATGGCGTATCCAAATTCAAAAAGATACAGTTTTCATGGTAGAATTTTTTGTTTGGGTAAGGGAGCACAGCTTTACTGAGATGTAATTTACATATAATTAACATTCAACAGTTTTCAGTATATTCATGAGTTGTGCAACAATCACCACAATCAATTTTGAAAATTTTTATCATTCCAAAAAGACACCCTGTATCTATTAGCAGTTACTCTCTATCCACCCTCTCCACTCTCTAGCAACTACTAATCTATTTCTGTTCCTATGGATTTGTCTCTTTGGAACACTTCATGTAAATCATACAACATGTGGCTTTTTATATCCTGCTTATTACATTTAGCATATGTTTTTGAAGATCATTCATGTTGCAACATGAATCTATCTTTCATTCCTTTTATCTGCTCATGGCCGAATAACATTCCATTGTATGGATAGACCAGATTTTATTTATTCCTTTATCACCTGACAAACAACCTTTGGGTTGTTTTTACGTTTTTGGCTAGTACAAATAATGCTGCTACAAACACCTGTACAAGTTTTTGTGTGAACATATGTTTTCAATTATTTTGGATATATAACTAGGAGTGGAATTACTAGGTCATACGATAATTTTATGTTTAACCCTTCGAAGAACTGCCAAACTGTTTTCCACAGAAGCTACAGCATTTTTCATTTCCACAGGCAGTACAAAAGGGTTCCAGTTTCTCAGCATGCTCATCAACATTAGGTATTACCTGTGTTTTCACTATAGCCATCCTTGGAAGTATGAAAAGGTATCTCAATTTGGTTTTGACTTGAATTTCCCTGATGACTAATGATATTGAGCTTCTTTTCATATGTTTCTTGAATATTTATATATCTTCCTTGGAGAAATGTCTACTCAAAGCCTTTGTTCAGTTTTTAACTGGGCAAATATTTTTCTATTATTGCACTGCAAGGATTATTGTATTACAGACCTCTAAATACAAGTTCCTTACCAGATATACAACCTACACAAACTTTCTTCCCCTGAATGGGTTGTCCTTTTCCTTTCTTGATGATGTCTTTTGAAGCACGAATCTATTTCTGAAGCTTTGTAATAAAACACTTGTTAAAATCATTAAAAGCTGAAAACACTCAGTTATAATTTAATGGGGCAAAAATTACCTATCATGTATATTTAACATTTGGAGATGGTTAATGTGATCACCAGAGTCTCTTTTTGAAAGCCAAGGCTTATTGTACTAAAGACAGGAATAAGGTTAATTTTGAGATAAAAAACTATATGCAAAGAGAGTAGAATAGGCAATGCTTATATAGCTCAATTGGGTGCACAGGAAAGGTGAAATAGTAATGTTAAAGAGTAAGGTGATATGGAGATAAAATGTAAATAAGTGGGGTGCCTGACTGGCTTAGTCGTTAAGCAGCTGCGTTTGGCTCAGATCATGATCCTGGAGTTCTAGGATCAAGCCTTGCATCGGGCTTCCCGCTTGGCGGTAGGCCTGCTTCTCCCTCTCTCACTCCCTCTGCTCGTGTTCCCTCTCTAGCTGTGTTTCTCTCTATCAAATAAACAAAATCTTTTTTTTTTTTAAATTTTATTTATTTGACAGAGAGCAACACAGAGAGAGAGGGAACACAAGCAGGGGGAGTGAGAGAGGGAGAAGCAGGCTTCCTGCCGAGCAGGGAGCCCGATGTGGGGCTCGATCCCGGGTCTCCAGGATCATGACCTGAGCCGAAGGCAGTCGCCCAACCAACTGAGCCACCCAGGCGCCCCTAAACAAAATCTTTAAAAGAAAAAAATATATATAAGTAAGTGGGAAGCTAGAGAGAGGAAACACTGGAAAACTGAGGATTCATAAAGAAGTCTGTTTCTTGGGTGCCTGGGTGGCTCAGTTGTTGAGCATCTGCCTTCAGCTCAGATCATGATCCTGGAGTCCCTGGATCGCATCCTGTATTGGGCTTCCTGCTCTGCAGGAAGCCTGCTTCTTCCCTCTCTCACTCCTCTTGCTTGTGATCCCTCTCTAGCTGTGTTTCTCTCTGTCAAATAAATAAAATCTTAAAAAAAAAAAGTCTGTTTCTTTAGGATTATTAGGAAAGTGTGAACATAGTAGTTATGACTCTGACAGGTAATATGATAATACAATGGAATCATAGACCTGTGTGGGTTAAGTAAGAGCCCCTCATTCAACCTTCTTTTTATTCTTTAATAAATATTTTAAAGAGGACTACATAGGCACTGGTTAGGTTTAAATCTCTGGCAGATGTCGTGGATCTAGGTCTAAATCAGTTCAAATTCTCAATATCTGGCAGGTTCCTAAAACCAGTACGAATCACAAAGCTACACTAGGTAACAGTAAAAAGGAATTCTCTTTCAACGTCATTTGTGTAAGTCAGTTGGAGTGACCCCTTCTCAAAATAGTTTAGCTGTTTTTATTTAGAGGCTATTAAATAAATCAAAATCTAATAGAGGAGCCTAAAAAAGATAAGGCCCTGTTATACAGTACATAACATGAAGGAAAGAGTTTTCAATGCTAACATATAGTCCTAAGAAAATAGCTTATTTACCCAAAACATACCTTCCACTCTGAAGCTGGATATGGAGAGTGGTAAATGGTTCTGTACGAATAAGATAGTGCATAACCCCAGCAGAATTTGAATAGTGAGTACCATAATGAAATTTATCAATAGTTCCCATGGGATCCTCAAAATTTTCATACCTAAAAAAAGAAACTAAATTTTTGTAATAGTAATACTAAATTATAGGAGGACATAAGGTTGTAGGTGCATTGCTAGAAACAGTTTTTAAGAAGTCCTTATTAATATTCATTATTTACATATTCATATCATCACACCAAGTTAATAAATGAAAAATATTATTCATTAACATTTTTTTCTGAATGTAATATCACTAGAAACAGGATTCTGGACCAGTTTCATATTATGCAATAATACATGTTCATTATAGATAAATTAGAAAACACAGAGAACCAAAAAAGGAGAAACTTAAAATCAAGCACAGAGATAATTAACATTAAGACTTTGATGAGTATCTGTCACCCATATATATATAGGTTAGTACACAAATATATTTCAATATAAAAGTGCTATACATAATATATTGTTCACAACCTATTTTTCATTTAACAATTTTCTATTTGTCTTTCCAAATGACTGAATAGTCTACTTTTTAACAGCACCCATATTTATAACAGAAACATATATGAATGTATGACAATTTGTCTATTTCTTTAGTTTTGAATATAAAAGGTTGTTTCTATTTTTATGCTACAGTAAGCAATGTGATAATGAGACAGCCTTTTGTGGCCAAGGTAACAGAAGAAAATACAGAGGATCAGTCAAGAATTGTGGAAATAAATGTCTAATAATTAAAGGAAAAAGAAGGTAGGATAAGAAGGAAGATGATGGACAGGAAGACCTGAAGCAGATAAAAAGGAAAGGGTATATATATATATATATACAGTGATTCTGTAAGCACTATCACTATGCAATTGTTTTGAATGGTGGTTTGAATACTGACATCTGAATTAGTGGGTATAAAATCCGAGTAAGAACAGTTTTTTGGAGGAAATAAACACTAAACTTTTCAAACCCAAACAGTAATTAGTTCATCGAATTGAGGTCAGTTTCCTTTTACACAGAAATCATTAATATTCAGGGGAATAAAAAAATTTCAGGTCAAAGTCAACTCCATCTATGCAAAAACATACACTATTGAAATTTAAAACAATGCTTCCTTCCTGTGGAATAGTATTTTTAAAAAGCCTGTTTTTTTCTTGTTGTCAGAAAAGTCTGACTAATGGTAGTGAGGTAACATACACACAGCAGAATTCCATTGGTATAAATCAAATCATGTATCAAACACTACAAAAAGTCCTAAGACAGATTTGCAAATAAAATGAAAGTACTCTCAAATAAATCTATACTATTTGTTTGCAAAATGGCTTTTTGCCCTAAGTCACTACTGACACTTCACAATTTCACATGGCGAAAAAGGGAAATTAAAATTAGATTATTCTTTCACCTGTCAGCAGCTTGCTTTGAAGGAAAAAAACTGTAAGACATTCACAGGACAGATCATAAATATACAGATTTAAAAAAATCCCTTTCCTTATTAAAAGACAGCAACTTTCTACACATTTCACTATACTTTATTCATAACATTTGTGAATCATAGGTTAGTATTAATTTTGTATCTACCAAAATATATTAAATTAAGGATATTTTTGCTTGTTAGATTAGGAGGGTAGTAAGTCTAAAATAACTGGGAAGTGAAATTACCCTTCAGTACATAAAAGGTGAGAAGAAACTAAACAAAATCAATTTAAATTTGGCAAAGACATGAAATTAACAGACTACAGTTAAGATACTTGAGGGACAATCATAGATTTTTTTTTTTTAAGATTTTATTTATTTGACAGAGAGAAACACAGCCAGAGAGGGAACACAAGCAGGGGGAGTGAGAGAGGGAGAAGCAGGCTTCCCGCTGAGCAGGGAGCCTGATGTGGGACTCAATCCCGGGTGTCTGGGATCATGACCCAAGCCGAAGGCAGTCGCTTAACCAACTGAGCCACCCAGGCGCCCCCAATCATAGATTTTTAAGATGACATAGTGAAGGGATTATCAGAGTGATTACCAAAAATAGTTGTACCTTTAAAAAAAGTAACACTTGGTTGGCCATAGTAGAAATCAATGCAAATTCAAAATACCATCAAAAGTGATGGGTATCTTTCAAAAGGGATAAAACACACTTACTTTTCTCGCATGGCTTTGGCATTTTTATCATTAACTACCCCAATTGGTTTGGAAAGATCTCGAAATACAGATGGGTTATTAAGGTCCAACTCTTCTGAAGTATAATCTTGTAAAATCCAGGGAAACTAAAAGAGCCACAATTTACAATTTAGACATTCCTTTCCAGAGAAGCTACCATCCCCATATGTAATGTCAAATGCTTATCTAAAGACAAAAAGGGATAGTCTTTAAAAATATTCTTCTGTTTAAAATATTCATTCATCTTCAGTTCCATAACCAGAAGCATTATTTCCTATAATTCCACTGGAATATTTTCAATGAAGTGGAAAAAAAAGCTTTTATTATTTAATTACTCCATGTTTATATACTTTCTGAAGGTAGCAGGCAGAAAATATACAAAAGGCAAAAACAGTTTTTACATCTTTTTTAAAGATGAAAAATAATCATTATACACATACATTTTTGTGTATTATAAAACTGAAATCAATCCCATATTTATGAGATTTCTATAAAACTTACCACAGGATACTGTGCAAGGTCATTATAGGTTCGTCCTGCCATTGTATTTATTTGAATGAGGTAGTCAAAATTTGATATCTCTCTGTTCACCCATTTCTAGATATTATAAAAAGCAAAATCATAATTAACTTAAATTTTTAGAAGTTAGTAACTATTACTGACAGTACTAACATAATCTTTTGTTCCCATTATCTTGATCATCTTACTAATAAAAGGAATGAGGCTTTATTTATTTATTTTTATTTATTTGACAGAGAGAAACACAGCCAGAGAGGGAACACAAGCAGGAGGAGTGAGAGAGGGAGAAGCAGGCTTCCCGCCTAGCAGAGAGCCTGATGTGGGACTCGATCCCGGGTCTCCGCGATCATGACCTGAGCCGAAGGCAGTTGCTTAACCAACTGAGCCACCCAGGCACCCCTAAAAGGAATGAGACTTTAAAAAAGGCTTAAATCAATAAACTTTTCCTAAATGTATTTCCTTTTAAAAACTGGTCTTTGGAAAAGGAAGGGAAAATTAAACATACATTTTTTATTACAGTCAAAAAATGCAAAAGAATTCTTTTTTCCATTAAGTTATTTTATTTAAATACCTTAAAAATGTCAATTTTAGGACTGTCCAACATGGAAAATTGTGTTATAAACTGAAATTTCCAGAAGTGCGCATATTAAAAAAAAGCATCCTAATGTACTAAAATGGTCTGTAAATTTTAAATAAATATCATCTAACTATTCTCAGAGGACTGCCTTGTTAGAGCAACAGTAGATGAGATTTTGCTACATTAGATATAAAATTTTCTAAAGAGAAACATAATCACTATTTTCTTTTAATCACTAGCCCATTAATTAGCACAGTACATGTATGCTCAAGAATTTTGCTGACAGATTAACATTCACCTCTGAGTTTACTGTTTGCCTTAAGCAAACAATATACTTAAGGGAATGGTGAGAAATGAATCTATATTTATAAATTTTATAGAAAGCCCAATTATAATTATACTTGAGTGCTAACTTGAGAAGTACTTTAACAAATAAAAGTTTATTCCATAAAAAAACAGGAAATACCCCATTAAATAAAGTTTATTCCATAAATAATATGAAAGAATTGCTGATGGCTTCTGAACAAGAGCAACACTTAAGATTATGATTAAAGCAGATGTAAGAAGGAGGACACCTAAAATTTAAAGACCTAAATTAGCAGGGTACTGACAGTCCTGAAAACCAAAAAGCAATGGCCTTTCCTTGGATGTTGGTAGTAGAAATTCAAGATATACTGGATACAGGTGAGGATAAAATATACAAGAGTATTAATTAGATTTGGCTAATAGATAAATTGATTTTTTTTTTTGCCCTTTTCCCCCATGGAGTCTTTTGTTTTTTCCCACATTTTAGCTCATGCATAGATTAATTTTATTATTAGAAAAACCCAACAATGGGTGCCTGGGTGGCTCAGTCATTAAGCATCTGCCTTTGGCTCAGGTCATGATCCCAGGGTCCTGGGATCGAGCCCCATATCAGGCTCCCTACTCAGTGGGAACTCAGCTTCTCCCTCTCCCACACCCCCTGCTTGTATTCCCTCTCAAGCTGTCCCTCTGTGTGTCAAATAAATAAAATCTTAAAAAAAAGAAAAAGAAAAATCCAACAAACCACCTGTTATATTTTAAAAAGTAAAATTATTAAAATATAAAAATTTGTAAGATATGCCCATAAACCAAATGGTATGGGAGCTAGAAGACAGGGCACTGTGTTAGTGAAATAAAAGATTTGAAGATAATTAAAAAGATCAATCTGATGGAAGAATGGTTGTTAATAACCAAAATAAAATAGTAAGAGGAAGTTTTAGGCAAAAGCCTGAAGTATACTATGAAGATTACAACAATGACTGTTGAAATTTCCTACCTGTGTCAATCCTGATGCTTTGAATAATTCCTGTGGTGATCTGGTTCCATAACTATTTGGAGAATGAAGTGATAACAGTCTGCTATATACTTTGTTTCTAACCTATAATACACAGCATTTTACAGTTTAAAAACTGATCAAGACAAACTGGGATTATGGCTTTTGTAACTGCTTTATTGAAATACGATTCACATACCACAAAATTTACCCTTTTGAAGTATACAATTCAGTGGGCTTTTTTTGTATATTCAAAGAGCTGTGTAACCATAAAAATTACCTAAATCTGGAATATTTTCAGCATCCTTGAAGGAAACTTCTTACTCAGTAGCCATCACCTCCCCACCCCCACAATTCTTACTCCTTTCTCATCCCCTGATAACCACTAATCTACTTTCTGCCTCTACAAATTTGCTTATTCTGGATATTTTTCTTAAAGAGAGGATTATACTTTTAACTACTCTACTAGGTTTGGTGAAGTCAAGCCACATATTTTTTTTTTTTTTTAAGTTACAGGGTAAAATGGAATGATCAGTAGATAATGAATCAGAAAACTAGCTTGACTCCAGTTCAAATTTAGTCTTGTCATTTACTAATCATACTGGCAAATCAATTAATTTACGGAGTCTCATTTACACATTAAACATAATAATCTCTACACCCTTAAAGTTTTCTGAATTCTTCAAGGCTATACAAGTTTAAGTAATAAAATTCATCTTTGAACTTCAGTTTCCTCATCTATAAAAAAAGGAGTAACAGAATTTGCAACAGTGAATCTGAAGATTGTATAAAGATTAGAACCATATAAAATGCGCTTTAAAAACTATAGTTATACAAATGTACAGTATACAACAGGAACATGGATGGTTTAATTATATGACACACCTTCCTAAAAAACACAAGCTCTGTATATTCCTATGGGGAAATTTTATTTTTAATAGTAAAAAAAGTATCCTTTTGTAAAAATACAGAAATGCCCTTTAAATGTCTGAAGAAAATCATCCATAAGTAAACCTGGACCCCACAAATGAACAGAAATCTAGTTACTGACTGTGCTCATTCAGATCATCTCAGAAGCAGATAAAAAATTAGAACTGAATATTCAAGGATTTTATTAGGAGAGATGCCTGTGACAGAAAATGAAGAGAGAGCTAGGCAAGACAGGAGAACTATCAGGTCTCACCCCAAGTGAGTAACAGAGGGAAGGAAGGTTGGAGGCAAGCATCTCAACGTGCTGAAGATAGCTCTTGGTGGAGCTAATTTCTTGATCCAGATAATCTGGCTCCAAGGGTAATCTCTTAACCACCTATGCTATCCCAGAAGAAATACCTGCCCCATCATTTTTTAACTGAACCAAACCCAATTTCATAAATCCCACCATATCATATATATTGCTTACTATTTCACAACTGGATATTGTGAGGCACCTACTGGCTGACACCCAGTATTTCACTGATTTATCTACTCATATATAAAAATTGAAAAAAAGTGTCCTAAAAAAGTACTCGAACATAAATCCCAACAGAATTCATTTACTACTTGGCTCCTGAGGCATATATTTTTTCCTATAACCTCTAATATTTTGACTTCACAAAGGAGCAAAGTCCACAGTTTCATTATAGCTCACCAGCTAGAAAATTACTTCAAGCTAATACTCTGGGGCTTCCAGAAAGGTAGCATCTTACATACCTCTTTTTTGAAATTGAGAAAGTAGTTGGATTGGTCAACATGAAAAATCTCAAGAGCTGATCTCCTTAAATTATAACGCCGCAGGTGAATTTCTCGAACTTGAGAATGAGGCCACTTGAAATCAAAGCCTACTCCTGAAAACAGAAGAAATCTTGTGACCAAGGTACGATATGAAGCTCTCCATATTATGCAGAAAATATCTCCTACTTCCTAACAAAAGTAGCACTTAAGGAAAAGGACATAAATTTGTTTCGCAGAAATCATTTGTTAAATTTAAATTTAGTGGAGGTTTAAATGGCTTCTTTCATTTATTTTTTTTAGAAAGAGAGAGAGCACACACATGCATGCAAGCAGTGGGGGGAGGGCAAGAGAAGAGGGAGAGAGAGAATCTTAAGTAGTTTCCATACCCAGCATGGCCCTGACTTGGGGCTCAATCTCAAAACCCTGAGATCATGACCTGAGCTGAAATCAAGAGTATGATGCCTAAGTATCTGAACCACCCAGGAGCCCTAAATGCTTTAAAACTTAAAAAAAATTCTACAGCTACTTTCCTTCCTTCTCATGAGAACAGAGAATAATCCTGATTATTGTATCTCAGAAACATTTTTTTCCTTTTCTCTTTATTTGGCATTTTAATTTAAATATCCTTTTTCTTTTCAGACAAGGAATTAGATGAGAAACTGATGGAAACAAATGTACAAATAAAATTAAGATTGAATTTTATAAAAAGTTTACAGCAATCTCCTTTCACCAAACCTTTTAAAAAACATTAACAAAAAAAGCATTCCCTTTAATACACTGTTGAATAATAAACTGAATCCCATATGGACTTTCCATTTCTCCCTTTAAATGACAGATCACAATTATTATTTTCTTCTCATTAATAGTTGATAAACTGGATACTTAACTATTGAACAACAGAAATTATTCCCCCAGAGCTCCTCACCATCTTCTTTTTCAATGCTGCAATCATAGAAGTAAATGTGTTGAGTAGTGATTTCTAATCTGCCAGGAATTACATCAATTATTGTAATGAGTTCACAGTCTTCTGACAACACCAATTTTTCTTTTTGATCCTGTTCTTCTTTCTCATCACTGTAAAAACAAGTATCAACCAAACAAAAACCATTCAACAATATATTGTGTGTAAATGGAAAAGAGTATCAAGAAAGTATATTTGAGTTACTTAAAAAAAATTTTACTGCACATTAAATTAAATACTGTCCAAATGCTACTGCCCAATAACTCAGTTTCCAAAAAAAGTTTTACATTTAATTGTATGTGACCCATTAAAACAAAATACAGTGAATCTTTAAGACTACTGGCAAAGAACAATTCAAATATGCAGCAATACTAGTCATGTGATTTCAGTTATATTTGAGAGACATGACTTGAGTTGGGGAATATATTAATCTGTGAATAAAGGACTGCATCATTACTGATGTTTTATAAATAACCGCCAGAAGCATTAATTATAATTGATTCTTAAATGGTAAAATGAGACTTTTCAAGAGTAACTAAATCTAGGAAATGTCCCCTGACAGTGGGACTGGGAATGATACAAAGAGCAACTACTATAACACCTTGCTTAGAGTGAAGTCACCTTGTATTAAGAGAATGGTTACGCTTTATTTTTATTGGAGAAGATAACTGGGGTAAGTCTTCTGGTGGCTTAGATGACTTCTGATTGCCAAATACAGAAATGGGAACTCTTACCACTCACAGAATGCTATTCAAGTAAATCATGCAGCAGGTAAGACATATTCCACAGAATTAGTCCAGGAAAGCCACTATACAAAAATATCACCACAATAACTACCATCAAGGAAGGGTACAAGAAACCAGAATGGTTTACAATTTATTATCTAAAATGCATAGATTTCACGAATATTATGTGAAATACAAAGAAAAAAGTAAAGTATGGGCTATAAGGTCAAAGCAGTAAAAAGAAACAGTCTTTGGGGAACTGCAGATGTTCAACTTAGCAGACAAAAACTGTAAAGCAGCTATCATAAAGACATTAAAACAACTAAAGGAAACTATGTTTAAAGAACTAAAGTGCAGGGAGGCCTGGGGGGCTCAGTCAGTTAAATGGCTGCCTTCAGCTCAGGTCATGATCCCAGGATCCTGGAATTGAGCCTCACATCGGGCTCCCTGCTTAGCAGAGAGCCTGCTTCTCCCTCTCCCACTGCCAGCTGCTCTGCCTACTTGTACTCTCTCTCTAGCTGTCGGGTAAATAAATAAAATCTTTTAAGGAAAAAAAAAAGAACTAAAGTGCGTTATGGCAACAAAGCTTAGTCAAATAGAGACTGTCAATTAAGAGATAGAAATTACATATATATCTGTAAAAAAAGAACTGCATGGAAAATTGTCCAATCGAAAAGCATAAGTAAATGAAAAATTCACCATAAGGACACAATAGCATATTTGAACTTGCAGAAGAAAGACTGAGGAATCTTGAAGACACTTCAAAACAAACTGGCCAATCTGAAGCACATTAAGAAAAAGAAGCAGGATGAAAACACCTCAAAGCATTATTACCATCACGAAAAACAAAACTCCCAGAAAGAGAAGACAGAGAAAAAGGTCCAAACATATTTGAAGAAATAATGGGGCCTGACAACTTCTCTAATGATAATAATAATAACAACCTACGTGGGTGCCTGGGTGGCTCAGCTGGTTGGGTGACTGTCTTCAGCTTTGGGTCATGGTTCCGGAGACCCGGGATCGAGTCCCGCATCGGGCTTCCCGCTCGGCGGGACGCCTACTTCTCCCTCTCTCACTTCCCCTGCTTGTGTTCCCTCTCTGGCTGTGTTTTTCTCTGTCAAATAAATAAAATCTTAAAAAAACAAAACAAAACAAAACAAAAAAAACCCTACGCGTCCAGGAAGATCTTATGAATATCCAAAGATATCTACACATGGACATAAAGCCAAGGTGTTAAAAGGCAAGGACAAAAAAAACACAATACAGGACACTAAAAGATAGTGGGATGACATATTCAAATCACTGAAAAGGAAAAAAAAAACCCAACTTGTCCAATAAGAATTGTATATCCAACAAAATCATCCTTTAAAAAAAGAAAGTAATAGTTCTCAGGCAACTGGATATCACATAAAAAAGAATGAATGTGGACTCCCACATCATACCATATACAAAAATTAACTAAAAAAAAGAATCAAAGATCTAAATGTAAGAGACAATATATAAAACTCTTAGACACGTAAAACTTTTGTGCATCAACAAAATGAAGGAAAACACATTCAATGGGAGAACATTTTTGTAATTCATACATTGATAAGGCATTTGTATCAAGAATAAAGAACTATTATAACTTAATAACTAAAAGATAACCCAATTAAAAAATGAGCAAAGGATTTCCATAAATATTTCTCATAAAAGATATATAAATAGTAAATAAATACATGAAAAGATGCTCAGCATCATTAGTCATTAAAAAATGCAAATTAAAATTATAAAGTACCATTTCAAATCTTAAAGGATAGTATTATAAGTAAACATTTAAAAGAACAAAAGTTGGGGTAGATGTGGAGAAATTTAAACCCCCATACATTACTTGGGGATATAATAAATGGTGTAGCCATTGTGAAAATGGTTTATAATTCCTTAAATAAACAGAAGGAGGCAAAAATAAAGACTTCTACAGATAATGACGATTCAGAGAATCTGTGGCTATCAGACCTGGCTATTCTTCCATGTAAGAAAACAAAACAAGTCCTTCAGGCAGAAAGGAGATGACACCAGATGTAATTTGAATGTGCACAAAGAAACAAAGTATATAAGTATGGTAATTATCTTCCCTTAACTAATTTAGATAAGGGTATAAAACAATAATTATCAAATTTTATTGTTGGGAGAAGAGTCCAAGATGCGTAGGAGTAGGAGAACTTACATTTTGGCTGGTTCCGGGAATTCAGCTAGATAGCTACCAAATCATTCGGAACACCTGTGAACTCAACCAGAGATCTAAGAAGAGAATTAATGCAACTATACAAATAGAAAAGTGATCACTTTTTGTAAGAATGTTAAGATGGAAAAACTCAGCTCAAAAAAGAAAAGTAGAGGCAGTACTGACTGCCAGGGACCTAATCGGTATGGACATAAGTAAGATGTCAGAACTAGAGTTCAGAATAATGATTGTAAAAATACCAGCTGCGCTTGAAAAGAGCATAGAAGACACTAGAAAATACCTTTCTTGAGAAAAAAAGAATTAAATCCATCCAAGTCAAAATCAAAAAGGCTATTAATGAGATGCAATAAAAAATGGAGGCTCTAACTGCCAGGATAAATGAGGCAGAAGTGAGAATAAGTGATACAGAAGAGCAAATGATGACGAGTAAAGAAGTTGAAAAAAAGAGAGACAACTAACTACTGGATCATGAGGGGAGAATTTGAGAGAGATGTGATACCAAAAAGCAAAACAATATGAGAATAATTGGGATCCCAGAAGAAGACTAAAGACAGCGAAGGTACACTGGAATAAATTATAATGGATAACTTCCCTAATCTAGGGAAGGAAACAAACATTCAAGTCCAGGAGGCGGAGAGAACTCCCTTCTAAATCAATATAAACAGGTCAATATCTCAACATACAATAGTGAAGCTTGCAAAACTCAGAGACAAAAAGAAAATCCTGAAAGCAGCTCAGGACAAGAGGTCCGTAACCTACAAGAGTAGAGCACTGGGTGTTACACACAACTACACTGAACACTACATCAAAAACCATTGGTGTGCTATACAATGGCTAACTGAACATAATTAAAAAAATAAATGACAATTCCAATAAATTTAAATTTTATTTAAAAAAACCCAACAGTGGGTTCCTGAGTGGTTCAGTCTTTAAGCATCTGCCTTCAGCTCAGGTCATGATCCTGAAGTCCCAGGATCGAGCCCCACCATCGAGCTCCTCCCTGCTCGGCGGGAAGCCTGCTTCTTCTGTCACTATCCTTGCTTGTGTTCCCTCTCTAGCTGTGTTTCTGTCAAATAAATAAATAAAATCTTAAAACAAAAACAAAAACAAAAACAAAACAAAAAAACCCCCAAACCTACAAGGGTAGAAACAGACTCGTAGCAGACCTATCCACAGAGACCTGGTGGGCCAGGAAACACTGGTGTGATGGATTCAGGATGCTAAATGAGAAAAATACGCAGTCAAGAATAATTTGTCCAACAAGGCTATCATTCAAAATAAGAGGAGAATAAAATTTTCAGGACAAACAGAAACTAAATCAGCCCTGCAAAAGGTATTACAGAGGATCCTTTAAGAGAAGAGAGAGCCCAAAAGTAACACAGACCTGAAAGAAACAGAGACAATATACAGAAACAGTTACTTTATAGGTAATACAATGGCACAAAATTCCTATCTTTCAATAGTTACTCTGAATGTAAATGTGCTAAAATGCCCCCAGTCAAAAGACACGGAGTATCAAACTGGATAAAAAAGCAAGACCCACTGATATGCTATCTGCAAGAGACTCATTTTAGACCCAAAGACACCCGCAGACTGAACATGAGGGAGTGGAAAACCATTTATCATGCTAATGGACATCAAAAGAAAGCTGGGGAAGCAATCGTTATATCAGACATATTAGATTTTAACCCAAAGACTCTAATAAGCAATGAGGAAGGACACATCATAATTAAAGGGTCCATCCAACAAGATCTAACAATTATAAATATTTATGCCCCTAACATGGCAGCAATTAATAACAAAATTAAAGAAATACAGTAGTAGTAGGGGACTTAACCACCCCACTTACTGCAATGGACAGATCATCTAAGCAGAAGATCAACAAGGAAAGAAGGACTCTGAATGACACATTGGACTAGACAGACTTCACAGATATATTCAGAACATTTCCATCCTAAAGCAAAAGAACAGATATTCTTCTTGAATGCAAATGGAACATCTCCAGAGAAGACCACACACTGTGTCACAAATCAGGTCTCAACTGGTACCAAAGATTAAGATCATTCCCTGCACAGACCACAATGCTTTGAAACTTCAACTCAATCACAAGAGGAAATCTGGAAAGAATTCAAATAAATGGAGACTAAAAAGCATGCTACTAAAGAATGAATGGGTCAACGAGGAAATTAAAGAATTTTTAAAATTCATGGAAACAAATGAAAATGAAAACACAAATGTTCAAAACCTTTGGGATGCAGCAAAGGCAGTCCTAATAGAGAAGTATTAGCAATACAAGCTTTCCTCAAGAAAGAAGAAAGGTCTCAAATACACAACCTAACCTTATACCTAAAGGAGCTGGAGAAAGAAGAGCAAATAAAACCTAAACTCACCAGGAGAAGAGAATAAAGATTAGAGCAGAAATCAGTGAGATAGAAACAAATAGAACAGTAGACCAGATCAACAAAACTAGGAGCTGGTTCTTTTAAAGAATTAATAAGACTTATAAACCCCTGGCCAGACTTATCAAAAACAGATGAGACAGGACAGGACACAAATAAATAAAATCATCAATGAAAGGTGAGAGATCACAACCAACACCAAAGAAAAATAATTATAAGAACATATTATGAGCATCTTTATGCCAACAAATTAGACAATCTGGAAGAAACAGATGCATCCTTAGAGACACAAAAATTACCAAAACTGAAACTGGAAGAAATACAAAACCTAAACAGACCCATAACCAGCAAGGAAATTGAAGGAGTAATTAAAAGTCTCCCAACAAAAAAGAGCCCAGGGCCAGATGGCTTCCTTGGGGAATCCTATCAAACATTTAAAGAAAATTTAATACCTATTCCCCTGAAGCTATTTCAAAAAAAACAGAAACGGAAGGAAAACTTCCAAACTCTTTCTATGAGGCCAACATTACCTTGATCCCAAAGCCAGACAAGGACCCCACCAAAAAGGAGAATTACAAACCAATATCCCTGTTGAACACAAAATTCTCAGCAACATACTAGCCAATAGAATCCAATAGCACAATAAAAGGATTATTCATCATGACCAAGTGGGATTTATTCCTGGGCTGCAAGCATGGTTCAACATTCACAAATCAATGTGATACACTATATTAATAAAAGAAAGGACAAGAACCATATGATCCTTTCAATTGATGCAGAAAAAACAAAACAAAACATCTGACAGAGTACAGCATCCTTTCTTGATTAAAACTCTTCATAGTGTCAGGACAGAGGAAGCATACTTCACGATCATAAAGCCATATATGAAAAGCCCACAGCAAATGTAATTCTTAATGGGGAAACCTGAGAGCTTTTCTCCTAAGGTCAGAAACATGACAGGGATGTCCACTATTACCAGTTGTTCAAAATAGTATTAGAAATCCTAGCCCTTGCGGAGAAAGGGGAACCCTCTTACACTGTTGGTGGGAATGTAAACTGGTGCAGCCGCTTTGGAAAACAGTGTGGAGATTCCTTAAAAAATTAAAGATAGAGCTACCCTATGACCCTGCAATTGCACTACTGGGCATTTACCCCAAAGATACGGAAGTAGTGAAAAGAAG
>PITA01009768.1:0-75610 GCA_004023965.1 Spilogale gracilis
TAGATAGATAGATAGATAGATAGATAGATAGATAGATAGATACATGAATATAGATGAGATGGATTATAGACAGATAAATATGTTAGATGATAGATATAATAGATGATAGACAGGTAACTATAATAGATGAGATGTAGTGACAATAGATAAATATTATAAATAGAATATACATATGTATGTTTACACATACATACATATATATATAGAGAGAGAGAGAGAGAGACAGAGAGAGAGAGAGAGAGAGAGAGAGAGAAAGACAGAGAGAGAAAGGCAGAGAGAGAGATGAAAATGATGATAGAGACAGACAGAAAGGGAGGCGGGGGGTGGGAGGCCCTCCTTAGATCTGGCCTGGTCACAGATTTCCCGACTCAGAACCTGGACTGAGAATCCGATGTTCCAGCTCTCTCCCCAGTGACCCCGTCCCCAGCCCGGCTGGCCACAGATGCAGTGTGGTTCATGCAGGGGCTGGGGGGCTGGAGGTCTGATGTCAGTTTTACCCCCACCGCCTCACACCTACTCTGCAAGGATAAGACACATTGCTTCAATGGGCTTCAGTTTGGGGACCATTAGGAACCAGTGTGCACTGGGAATCAGGCTCCCTGTCAACTCATGGGAGCCCTTCTGGCTTCAGGGAGCGGGGTGACAATCACGACTGTATATGTGACAGCACGTTCTAAGATTTTCATGCGTGTTTTTCTCTCTGGCTTTGTTTTTTAATGACTCCTTAATTAGCACTTTATTTCTGAACCACCCAGAGCACTTCATTTGCGTTGCTTCACTGATGACTTCATATTTTGCCAGCCGCTTCCCCATCGTTTCTCCTGACATTCGATGAAAGCACTCCCTTCTGGGGCTGCTCAAGCCCAGCTCCATTGGCTTCACTTTGTAAATGCACAGCCTCCTCCCAGATCCCCCGCCTCCCCGCGAACTCCTTCACTTCCGTCCTTACTCCTCTATGCACTTACTCGTTTTTTCATTAATTCCAGGTGCACCATGATTCCAGGTGGTCATGATTCTGGAGGCTGGCAACAGGAAGTACTCTGTCAGAGCCCAGTTCCCGGCCATGTGCACGGAATGCTGTGCATTAGGTCCAAGCTGCAGCGAAATAAGCCGTGTCCGTATTCACACTCGTGCAGGGAGGTCAGCGAGCCCAGGGATACACGGTGGTTTTCCCAGATGCCCGCAGTCCACTTGGTAGAGGTGAAATGAGCAGACGTGGAAGGCAAACAAAGCCCTCAGCCATTCACTCACCCCCTCATTGGCTGCTGAGTGCAGCCGGGCTGGGCGCCAGGAAGACAGAGGCGGATGAGCACATCCCCTGCCCTCTAGGAGCCTGGTTATGTCCAGCAACAAGCGCTCATCACTAGAAGAGGAAGGAAGGATTACCCCCTCATCGCACAGAAAACTAGGAATTCAACGAGCACTCTAGGGGAGGAGATTTCATGACACAGGGCAGTGTGTGTGAAGGGATGGTGGTCTGGAGTTTTCGGGCAGCCCGGGGATTATCAACACAGTGTGGGACTGGCGGAAATCTGTAGGCGGACCGCAAAGCTGGAGAGGGAAGGAAGCAGGGCAGGTGGCCAAACCTTGATATGGCACCGACGATCGACAATGCCCCCGAGACAAAGACAAGCCGGCAGGGTCTCACACAGGAACCCACCAGATCAGACCTCCCTGTCTTTGCTGGGGACAAACCGGGGCAGAGAGACCAGATGGAAAGTGCTGGCGTGACTCCTGGTGGCAGAGTCGGCAAAAACTGGCCTTGGGAAAGACAGAGCCAAGAAAACAGGTCATATGACCGGACGAGACAGCTAACCGGGAGGAGGGCCCGGCAGGGTTTCCAGAACGCCCATCTGTGGGCTCAGGTGCACATGACCCCACAGACTGACACGGGAAACCAGGAAGCGGGTCAGCCTGTGAGATGGGAGCATTTGAAAATCACAGATGAGCTTTCATAGATGTCTGCATGGTGAGATGTCAGTAAGAGAGATCACGGACACGTCATCAATGAATGGCTTGGAGTGCAAGGCGGGAAGAGACTGATGTCAGCTAAAGGGTCAGCAAAGCATCCCAGCAGGAGGAGAACTTGCCTAGTGCCCTAACGCCTTTAGAAAGTGTCACAAGGCTCTGAAAAGCGAGCAGACCCCCCCCAGGCTCCACCCCTCCCCCCTCCCCAGCATCTTCACCCCAAGCGCTCACGTTTCATCCCTGCAGCTGAAATGTTACGGCAGAAATAACCGTATTCGTGAAGAACCACCGGGTTCTGCCATAAAGCCAGATAAACACGAGATTAAATTAAAAGTTGAGCGTGTGGTTTGGTCCCGTCTCCCTGGCCTTCGCTGGCACGCAGGCTATGATAGATGCCTGCGTCCAAAGGTGCCCCTCACGCCAGCCTCCTGTGGCTCGGCCGCCGGCACCTTGGCTTATCGCAGAGCGGCGGCACCGTCCCCGTGCGCAACGGCCCTGGGTGACTCAGCAGGGAACATGCCTGCCTCCCGGGTCCAAGTTCAGCATCCCCTTAGATTAGGCAGTTGCAAGAAAGAGACATTTTATGATTGGGGAACCCCTTACATGATGGCTGTTCATGGGCGGGCCTCGAGTCCGAGTGGACGTCTGGGACCCGAGAGCCAGGTCCCAGACCCCCTGGGAGGGTCGCACCAGCCGCTGACTGGCCGCTCAGTCCCTCAGGGAGCCCCCTGTGCTGTTGTCCGGGTGCCCACGTGCAGCAGCTCGCAGCCTCAGGCTTCTGGACCCCAGCTCTGAGTCCACACTCGGTGCGTGCTTTAACTTTGCAGGGTGTGTACACTGTCTACACGGGGAAGAGAATCCAGCAGGAGGACAAGCCCCCAAGAGCTTCCACAAACAGAGCCCATCCATGTAAAGAGCACGGAGCTCACAAGGGCAGAAGATCACCAGCCTTCCCCCGACCTCCCAGGGACACCGCTGTCCTCAGGCTCACTCTGTGCTGACTCCCGCGTGTCTGATGTCCGAGCTCTATAAGAGCGAGCACGCAGTGGGTTTTGCCAGTCGGGCTCACCTCCCCCAGGCCATGCGCGGAGACCATCTCTGTCCTCGCGTCGCTGCGTCCGGCGTTCCATGGCACGGCTGTGCTCCGTGCGTGTGTCCATCGCTCGGATGATCAGCCTGCGGTAGCTTCCAGGTTGTCGCAGTCGTGAAGATCATGCAGGGACGTGTTTCATGGGGCAATACGAGCGCGTTTCCGGAAAGTATGTGTGTGGGAGGTGAAGCCGCCGGGTTTCGGTGCGTGCACCGTCAGCCCCCGCCGATGCTGGCAGGGCTGTGCACGGTGGTTTTCTCCAGTTTTGCCCCGTGCTCTCAACACCGCCCAGCACGAGCCCCTAAGCCCAGGATGGCACCATCCCCCTCATCCTCCAGCTACGAGCTCCTCCCTGGCTCGGTCCTCCTCTCTTGCCCCTAATAGGAACACCTCTGGCCCCCAGCAGGGAACAGGGTGTAGAGGACCTGAGACAGCCAGCACCCAGAGGACCTCGCTCACTATCCACCAGGGCCCTCCCTCCACCGCTCCGCTCCCTGTGTGCGAGCGTGACATGCAGAGGGGCTTACATTCCCTGAGCCAAGGCAGGGAAGTAGAAAGGACAGGACCTGGAGTTGCAAAAATACCCTGTGGATTCTGACATCTGCCACGTAGACGGCTCATTTCCGTCTTGTAGCAGAGTCCCCTGAAGCTTGTCACCCCAAACAACACATGCTAATCGTTTTCCTCAAGCCTGAAGTCAGCAGAGCTCAGCTGGACTTTCCTAGGGTGGCTCTGTCCTCCCGTCCGCTGGGACTGCTTCCCAGGATGGAGGCAGACGAGCAAGCGTGGGCAGGTGGCATTCCCCAAGAGCTGGGGGTCAAGGCTGCCGAAATCCCACCCCCAAAGCAGTCTCCAGGGCTACCTCCGGTGGAGGCAGGTCTGTCCACAGGGAAGCCGTGGCCAGGGGAAGGGCATAGAGCTGGATACAGGGCGGGCAGGGCTCGCTGTGGCACAGGTGGGGGGATTTGGACAAGTGTGGGTCCGTAGGTTTGGGGACAAGGGTGCAGGGGTCCAGCCAGTTTTATCACAGCCCATGGGGGCAGAGCTGCATAGGGACCTGGGAGACCAGGCATGTCAGGGAAAATGGGTCTCCTGTTACACATCACACACCTCCTTAATATGCATTTCTACACCGCGTTTCATCCTAGACATCAAAGTACCTGGTGCGCCGTGTCTCCTGCAAGGTTCAAATGGAAAATGTCGGACCACCGCTTCCTTTCACATCTTATTATGGGGCAGGGTGTGCAGGTTCCCTGGCCCGAAAGCAAACAGAAGCACCCCCCCCCCCCGAAGGCGCTCAGCCCTGCCAGCATTCAAAGGCAAGCGAGGATTTCAGCAAAATGTTGACGGAGCTCCAGGAGCCTGCCCATCAGTGTCAGCTCCTTGGGACCTGAGAGGCCACCTGGGGAGGGGGTGTGCCTTCCCCAGATTCCTGAGGAGGACGGCGTGTCAGGCTGTGTCCTCGGGCCTGGGGCCAACACTCAAGCAGATCTTGGCCAGGCCACCCTCCCTCCCGGAGGAGGACAGGGGAGGTGGATGGGCTACGCATTGACCTCTGGCTACCCATGTTCATTGGAGAGAAAAAACTTCCTTTCAGATCAAATACCCTTAGGTCTGGCTTGATCAATCCCCTTACACAACAGCGGCCTGGGAAGCGGAAAAACTCGCAGGTGGAGACCCAGCTGGGTCAGAGCCAGAGTTGTGGGTCTGTCCTCACAGGGGCTTCCCCTGCCTTGTTAGACCCCAAAGGGCCCTGTGAATCCTCTGTGCTCGCCTCAGCAGCACGTGGGTATTTGGTCGCCGAAGGACACTTGGCTCCGTGGGCAGTTACACCTTCACTGACGGTGACCCAGTGGGCAGCGCAAGGTGTTGGAGAAGCCATACGCTGAATCCTTCAGGTGATGTCGCCGCAGGAGGGGCGGGCTGCATGGAGGAGGGGGACCAGAAGTTGGCTTTGGGGCAGTCCAGCCCAGAAAGTGTCACTAGATGATAGGCGCTGGCCACTAGATCTTGTCCCGGAACTCAAATAACAATCAGCCGTGAGAGCACCCAGAGTCTTCTGAAAGCCCTTTCTTTTATTAGTATTAGTATTAGTATTAGTATTAGTATTAGTATTAGTATTAGTATTCGTATTCGTATTCGTATTCGTATTCGTATTCGTATTCGTATTCGTATTCATATTAGTATTAGTATTTAAATTCAATTTAGTTCACATACACTGTATTTTCCCTTTAAGAGGTAGAATTCAGTGATTCATTATTTGTGCAACACCGTGCTCATTCCATCACATGCCCTCTTTAATGCTCATCCCTCTGTTACCCCGTTCCCCACCCCCACCCCTCCAGCAGCCCTCAGCTTGCTCCCTAGAGTTCAGCATCTCTTACGGTTAAGTAGGAGTGAACCGGTGCACCCACCGAGGGACACACACCTGCAAAACAGGAAAGAGGCTATTTCCTCAAAGGAAGGGACCAAGATTATACTTTATTTTTTTATTTTTTTTAATATTTTATTTATTTTACAGAGAGAAACACAGCCAGAGAGGGAACACAAGCAGGGGGAGTGAGAGAAGGAGAAGCAGGCTTCCCGCCGAGCAGGGAGCCCGATGTGGGACTCGATCCCAGGTTTCCGGGATCATGACCTGAGCCGAAGGCAGTCGCTCAACCAACTGAGCCACCCAGGCGCCCCCCAAGATTATACTTCAGAAAAAAAATCTACCGAATGAAAAAAAAAAAAGATGAAAATGTAGATCATATTTCCATGGCAAAGAGCTACAAGACAAGGACCCAGTGATGCAGGCGTGGGTTGCACGGAGGGTCTGGTGGGCTTCTCCGAGTCCCCCACACTTGGCCCTTCCCTCCTGCACGTTTCCCCTGCACCCGTGTGATGGACGCCAGCAATGTCTCTGGTGTTAGAAGGTAAGAGAGATGAGCGTGTCCCAAAGAGGACCACAGCCCGCCGGCGGAAATCAGGGTTGGAACACACACTAGTGTACGGCTGGGCTGGGCTCAGGGACCTTTTAATGCAAACAGAGTGAAAACAAACAAATATGCCACGAGTACTAGAGATTCTTGCACCTGTAAGTTGAAAGATGTGGGGGCGGGGGAGGATCTGTATGCCTGAAGAGGGGGAGAGTCTCTACTTAACTTCAAACTTTACTAAGCTTAAAAATGATGAAAACTTAGGGATCACCATTAAAAGAATTTAAACAGAATGTATAGCTTTTAAATCATAAACAAAAAGGAAGGAAATAAAGACAATTCAAGAAAACCAACATCAGGAAAAGAGAAAAACAAAAAACCATGGCAAACACACGGCATAGACTACAAAGGAAAAAGTGAATCCCAATAATTGAAAAATTTAAATTCATGCAAAAACACTGAACTCCCTAGTTAAAATGGAAATCCCCCCTTTAAAAAAATATACCAATAGGGACGTCTACTGTGTGCTGGTCTCAAGCACCTGGGAGTCCGACACTGCGGGAAAGAAATAATCTACGCCAGGCCAAAAATTTAAGAGAAAGCTCAGAATAAGAAACAGTAAGTGTATTAGTATCATATAAAACAGACCTTAAGGCAAAAATTATCATCACGGACAAAGAGAGCTATGACATGATTGAAAGGCCAATGCATAGAGATGAGAGGACAGTCCCGCATTGATGTTCACCTAATAATAATAGATCCTTGACACAGAGCCTGCAGATCTGCATGGAGTTATAGAAAATCCTGACACAGGCACCCTCCAGGGTAGATTGTAACACATCAACTAAGCAGTAGGCCAAGCCGACTGAAAAGTCGTAAGGACACAGAACAGGAGTCAGCCCCCTACTTGTCGTTGTAAATAAAGTTTTATTAGCACACAGCCGTGCTCATTTAGTGTTGTTGCCTGTGAATACTTTCAAGCTGCAAAGAAAGAGGGACACACACTGTATCATTGTCACAGAGACCCCACGGGCCTCAAAGCTCAAAATACTCACTGTCTGGCCTTTTGCAGAAAATATTTGCCGAACACACGACACAGAAATTTCCAAGAGCGTGATGAGTGCACTTGATCAAACAAGGGTAAGTAGGGTGACGCCCACCACAGTGAGTAAAATACCCTCTTCCCAAGAAGACACCCAACAATTACAAGACCTAACCATTTTCCAAGTCACAAAGAAGTCTCAGACCACTTGAAAATCAATATCCTGCAAATCATGTTCTCTGACTGCAATTCAATAAAAATGCATTTCTAAATGATTTGTGGGTGAAAAGAGAGCATATTTGAAACTAAGACGTAATGAAAATGCTTCTTATCAAACCGTGTGAGGTGCCGTTCAAGCAGCACTTGAGAGGAACGGTCTGCCTTCCCGTGACTGCCTGACAAGGGGAAATGTAGAAATTAATGACAGAAATGTCCTACTCCAAAAAATTAGAGAAAGAACAAGATAAATACAAAGAAAGTAGAAGGGGGAAATAATTTTAGTAAGTACACAGACGTGAGTGGAAAACAGGCCCCGGGTGTTCCTCCATGTGGGTGCAACAGAAGGTCCTGGGACTCAACCGGTGTGACCCCTTCAGACACAGGGCCCTGAATCCCTGGGGGGAAGAAGGCACTGTGGGAGATGCTGACCTTTAGGCATAACGAGGGGCCACTTTCTGTCATTTTGCATTGGCCAGGAGTCTAAATTTGAGACTCAGCTGAATTCTGCATGCGCCGTAAAACCCTACTGTTGAGGACTGGATTCTGTCTCCCAAAAAAGATAAGTTGAAGTCTTAATTCCAAATACTGCTGAATGTGACCTTTCAGAAAATAGGGTCTTTATAGAGAAAATCAAATTAAAATGAAATCATTAGGCTGGGCCCAAATCTACTGGGACTGTCCTTGTAAAAGGGGGCACTTGAGGGGCAGAGACAGGCACCCAGAGGGAGGGCAACTGTGGGGCATGTGGGATGGGGGCCGTGCATCCCTGCCAAGGAAGGCCCCCAGCTGCCAGCCACAGCAGACCCTGGAAGAGACGTGAAGGACCCTGTCCCTGTAGGTTTCCGAGGGGCCCAGCCCTGCTGACACCTTGATTTTGGGCTTCGAGCCTTCGGAACGTTTTCGTGGTCTGACCCCCCAGTGATGGCAAACTATACACTGACTACCCTCCACTCATTGCCAGGCCTGAGACTGCAGAGCTGGCTTGCTTCCCTCAATAAGGCTCCTCCTCTATGCATCTTGGACAATCGTTATGGCCTCGCCTGGAGGACAAAGTCATCATCACAGACCGCTCCTCTCTGTTTTATTTCCATCTGAGGCACTCACCGTGTAAATATGATGCATGTTTTGCTTATGCAGCCATGTCCTCTCCTGGGACCTACGAGCCACAAGGGCAAGGATGATCTGCCCCATCTGTACCTGATTTCCACCGTCTCAAACAGCACCTGCACCCTGGGGAGTGTTTTCTAAATGTTTGTTGAGTGAATAATAAAAATGAAAGGACAGATACATATTTTAAACCTTCTCTTCTGAAATTAGAATACAGTAATTATAGTCCTGTGGCACAATAAATGTCCAAAATTAGCTAAGAGAACTTATGATGAAAAATAATGAGAAAACACTTCAGATATCAGATTCCTGCTACAAAGTCATTGTCATTATTAAAAACATGAAATAGCACAAAAATAGACACACAGAGAGATGAGTGTTTCAGAAATAGAATGCAATATATTGAAAAATTTAGTATGAAGCCAAGTAAGACTTTTAACTCAGTGTGATAACGATGGTTTATCATCTCGATAGAAGAAAATAAAGCTGGGCTCTCACTCCACACTGCACACGAAAATACATTAAAATGGAAAAAAGAAATTCTTAGAATAAAATTTTGGAAAGTGCATTTATACAACTTTACTGTTCCAGATACATCCATTAATTAATTTTAGGTAATTTCTGCCCGTTCTTCCCCAAAAACTTAACAATAAGAACAAAGTGAATTCCACTGAAGGCAGAAACAGGAAGAGAGGGGATCCTTTGTTTGTTGTGTGGGGAATGGGAGGGCAGGGTGGAGGCCACCAGTCTCTCCGTGCTCCATTCTTGAGAGAATGGCATTCTTGCAGGCACGGAACTCTCTCCCTCAGAGTGCAGAAGCCTTCGTGGCTAATGTCACCTCCTCCCCACAGGAGCTGAGTGCAGATATCCCCCACTTTGGGAGAGTTTATGCCCAGCATTGGCTCTGCAGTGTGCCCCCATCAGTGAGGGTCCCTGCCCTTGACCCAATAAGGATTCTCCTGAGACACCCTCAGCATCCAGCCATCACAGCTCTGAATTGTCTCTGCAAGCATCTTTCCCTTATTTCATGTTATTTTGTGCATCCCTTAGTGTCCTAGGGTATCAGAAAATCTGCAAGAGGTGATTTTTTGGGTCTGGGAACACTCAAACATTTTTCCAAATAAATGAATGGTAATTGACTCTTTGCTTTATGCCATTTGGGCTTGCAGAAGTTTTCCTAGGAATGCTCTGCTTTCATGTAGCAGGTAACATGTACAGATGCATACCAGGAGGAAGCAGCTGCTCAGCCCACCCGGTTCTCTCTCGTGCTTTTGGGATTTCTGTTCCCATTTGCTCCTGGCCAACTGGTATGTTCATTATCAGGTCAAGAGGTTCCAATGACAGCAACATTTGCAGGCAGGCCTCTACCCTTTTCCATGCCCGGCAGAAACATGGTGCCCCCCACCATTTCTTCTCTGCCATGACCATTACCCCAGGCTCAGAGGACCCAACTTCTAATGGCTTCTTTGGAAGTATAGGAATGATTTTATGATCAATTCAATTCTTCTTCCTTTTTAGGAAGGAAATATTGACAATTCTACATGTCAATATCTTTTCTTTTCTGGGTTGTGTTGATGAGCACCAAATTATCTCACTTTCGTGGCATGTACTTCGATAAAGGACACTCACCACCCAGTCCCCAAGCATATCGATATGACCTTAGCTCTCAGCTTCCGATGGAAGGAGGTCAGGAATGTTCTGTAGAATAAATTTACCATGTATCTCCTTACTGTTCTCATCCTCCAGGGAGCTATCTATCCATGACCAGAAATTTTTAATTATATTAAAATAATTAAATGGAATGTTTCTCAAAGTCTCTCTATTTTTTTTCTTTTCACATTCAAGTCCCCTAAAATAATTTCAGTAAACAAATGTCTCCATAATAAAGAAAATTATTACAAACAATAGAACATAAACCTCAGAACCCACATTCCAGATTTAAGTGATGCTCTCATTTTTACATTGTGACTTCATATTGAGGAAGAAGGTCCTCCCAAATACACCTCTTTGTCTTCACCATCCCTGCCATTCAAGTTAGGGAGAGACTTGGGATTCAGATGGTTGGGACCAAAATGGCAGAACAGATTTCCTGAGGGTAAAAGCAGGACTTGGGGAGACCACCAGAGTAGGCGACCACATGCCCAGATTTGCAACGTCATCTGGGTCAATTATAGCATTTGCAAACAATGGATTATCACTTGGCCATAAAAAGGAATGAAGTGCTGGTATCCGTTAAAACATGGATGAATCTTGAACACATTATACTAAGTGAAAGGAGTCATTCACAAAAGACTGTATATCATTTGATCCCAGAATATGCAAACTTAGACAGACAGTGGTCGTTAGGGGCTGGGGTGAGGAGGCAGAGTGACAACTAATGCACAAGGTTTCTGTTTGAGGTCATGAAAATGTTCTAAAGTAGAGAGTGGGACGGTTACACAACTTTGAATATACTAAAATCCACTGAACTATATACTTTAAAACTGGATTTTCAAATTAATTAATTTTTACTTATTGATTTTTTCGGCTACACAAATTACATTTCCATGAAGCTATTGTAAAAAGATCTGTGGCAAAATTAGTCAAGTCAGCTCATGTGACTTTCAGAACCAGAAATGTAAATACACAGGGCAATTAAAAGATCCCCATAAAAATATATGGATATGTTAAGGCAATTTATACTGGAAATAGATAATATGACCAGGCTCTGGTAATGGTATAGTATCTTATACTGGATTAATCTTTGCATCTATAAAATTATAAACTTGGTATCAATTATAAAAGCAAGTATCTAGATAAGTGTAAACACAACTGTTTAATACTGGAGAGCGCAACCAAAAGCAAGGAGAAGTTGGACACATTTGCATCAGACAAAAAGGAAAAGCACTGGGTAACATCCACTTTTAAGGATGACTATGAAAGACTTTTTCTTTTCATAAATTCTTTAAAGAAATGAAATTTTAAAGCAAACATAGTAATCTATTTTGATGTTTAGACCATATATGCAAGAAAATCTTTAACAACAAGAAGACAATAAGCAGGCAAGATAAATGGGAGGCTCCTTTATACCTTTAATTCAAGATGAACCATGATAACTTAAGGATGAGTATTGCAATCTCTAGACCAAACCCTAAAAGAAAGAAAGAAAAAAAAAAAGAGGTCTATTGAGGAGATAAAATGGAATGCTAAAAAATACTTGACTACACCAAAATAAAACAGGAAAGAAAGAGCCAGAGGAAACATAGAGGACAGATAGCAAGATGGCCACATCTATCATTACATTAAATATAAATGGATCAAACACTGCAATCACAGGTAACTATTGCCACAGTAGATAAAACTTGAAGCCCCAGGGGCGCCTGGGTGGCTCAGTCATTAAGCGTCTGCCTTCAGCTCAGGTCATGATCCTGGAGTCTCAGGATCAAGCCCCACATCAGGATCCCTGCTCAGCAGGAAGCCTGCTTCTCCCTCTCTCAGTCCCCCAACTTGTGTTCCCTCTCCAGTTGTGTTTCTCTCTGTCAAATAAATAAATAAATAAAATCTTTTAAAAAATCCCCCTTTCTCTGCCTGCATCTTTGCCTATTTGTGATCCCTCTCTCTGTCAAATAAATAAATAAAATATATTTTTTAAAAAGGCGCCTGGGTGGCTCTGAGGGTTGAGTCTCTGCCTTCAGCTCAGGTCATGATCTTGGGGTCCTGGGATCGGGGCCCCCATCGGGCTCTCTGCTCGGCAGGGAGCCTGCTTCCCCCTCTCTCTCTGCCTGCCTCTCTACCTACTTGTGATCTCTCTATATCAAATAAATAAATAAAATCTTTTAAAAAAATAGAAAGACACAGAGTGAAAGTAAAGGGTGTGGTGAGGGGTGACATGCTGGCGACAAGCAAACGACACTTGTGTGGCTATGGTGATATCAGACACCACAGACTTCAAAGAGGTGAAGAAGCTCATTTCATAGTGAAAACCGGAAAAATTCATCAAGACATTAAAAAATACAACCAAACCCTAAAGTGTTGCATCTAATGATAGAATTTCAAAACAAATGAAACAAAAATTGATGGGATGAAAAGAAGAAAGAGACAACTCCATAGTAATGGTTACCCACCTCTCAGCGACTGATAGAAGAACAAGACAAAAACAAACAGTGGAGACTAGAGATCTGAACACCATTAAACCCCTCAATGCACCTGATGCTTATAGAACACACACCCAGCAGAATTTCTTTCAAGTGCATTGGCACATTCACCAAGGGAAGCCTAGGCAGGGCTGTAAAGCAAGTCACAGGGAATGTCAATAAAAGCACATCATACAGAGTATTTATCTGATGAAAACTGAATTTCAAAGTCTGTAACGATAACAGACCTAGAAAAATTAGCAAATAAGGGGCGCCTGGGTGGCTCAGTTGGTTAAGCGACTGCCTTTGGCTCAGGTCAGGATCCCGGAGACCCAGGATCGAGCCCCTCATCAGGCTCCCTGCTCAGCAGGAAGCCTGCTTCTCCCTCTCTCACTCCCCTTGCTTGTGTTCCCTCTTTCGCTGTGTTTCTGTCTGTCAAATAAATAAAATCTTTTTTAAAAAATTAGCAAATAGGATTGAGAGAAAACACCCCTAGTTGATCTATAAATTGAAAGCAATCCCAACCAAAATCTCTGGATTTTTTTTCAATAGAATTTGACAGATTAAAATCAGAATATACGTAAAAGTATTAAGATATAGTATAACCACTGTAATCCTGAAATATAACAAATTTGGAGGATTTGTTTCAAAATATAATAAAAAGCTACACTATTAAAGGTGATGTGACCTAGTCTCAAGTAGAGACCAACAGACCAACAGAGTGGAGACCAGGCATAGACACACATGCATTCTGTGAGCTGGATCTTGGCAAAGGTGTTGTTATAAATACTCATAGTAATCAATTCTAACATAACTTAGAATTAATTTCGGTGCATAAACAATGAATTTTGAAACGTCAAATAAAATGAAATTAAAAGGAAAAGGAAGTATCCTGGAGCACCTAATGCCAAATCCAACCTTCTCACAAGACGGGGGGTATTTAATTTTCATGCAGTACTTTTTCTAACTAAATAAACAAACCCTGCGATGATGACACTAATCATGTCAGGTGTGCTGGTGAGGCAGAGCCCTGCTGGGGCTCCGTGGGGGCCGTCCACTCCTGCCACACACCTTGTGCGTTGGCGGGAAGGGGTGGAGATTATTCTGTTCCATGAAGCCATTCAGGGATCCAGTGTCCTTTCCATCCTAGGGCCTTGCTACTGCTGCTTGATTCTCTTTATCCAGCTGGCAAACGGGGAAAAGAGAAGTAAGCAGAGAATCCCACAAGTGTTTTCTTGGGGTTGGGCTGCAAACCAGCATGAATACTGCGACCTTCATTCCATTGGCTAAAACTCAGCCACGTGGTCCCTGATCCCAAGGAAAGCTGGCAATGCAGGCTAACCATGGGACATGAGGAAATGAAAGGACACAGTGAGCACTTTCTCACCCTGACACTGGGCACTGAGCTCCTGTCCCGGGCCTGCCTCTGCTGGTGAACCGACTCATGTTGTCCTCAAAGGAGCTATCTGAGGTGGAAGCCATCATCTTCATTTCACGGGAATGCAGATTCCAGCAAACATGCAGCCAGGACGGGGCCCTGGGGTGATGGGGGCGAGGTGGATGTTGGGTACATTCAGCAGAGCCTGGTGATGAATTAGGTTGGGAAGGGAAGGCCCAGCGAGGAAGACGATCCCAGAAAATTTTCTAAGTTTCAAATTTGGAGATCTGGGTTGATGGTGATTCTCACCAATGAAGACGGGGCCACATGGGGAAGCTGGTGGAGAGTGTTCTGGAGACTGGGGGGCTGGGCTGTGTGCTAAGCTCCCCTGTTCCTTCTCTCCTCTTTATGGTAAGGAACTGTAGGGAGCCAGACCACCTGGGCTCCAACCCCTGCTCTGTTCCTAGCAGCTGGGGACCATGCCTGCTCCTCTCCAGTAAACGGGGTCACCTCATGTTGGAGCGAGGACTTGGTGGCTTGGACAGTGTGTTCTGACCTGTGCATGGCACGTAGGCAGTGATAGACAGTCCTTCCCACAATGCATGCAGTCTGGCCCTTGGACCGTGTGACACCAGACCAGCCTTCCACACCAGGTTTCCATGCCTTTCCCTCCAGACCCTCTCTCCTCTCTCCACCTCCCCTGCCCAGTCATTCCTCAGCTTTGTGCAATGACAGGCTTTTCTCGGGAGCTCCTGGAGCACCATGACGCTGGACCTCCATGGTCCATCAGGTCAAGAAGCCTGAGCCAGAAGTGGGGGGAAGACGGAGAGCCAAGGAGGTCTCTCTTGGTCTCTGTCCCATCCAGCATCCCAGCCGTGGCCACCAGCTTCGTGGTCCCAATGCCAGGCTGGCACAGGTAGCTAGTGGAAACCACCAGGACGCTGTCATGAGGCTGTGTGTGTGGGGGGGGCGATTTCAGATGTCCCCAAGCACAGCTGGCTTGCTTTTCCATAAGAATGAGTTAAACACTCTAGGACGGGACACATTGTCCTGACAGACTGATGTGGAATTCATTTGAACGTAAAAATAACTAGACAATAGCACTTTCCTCCTTCTTTCTCATGCGGTAGGAAATAAAATTGTTATGTGTTATAATAAAGAGTGTATTTTTGTATCTGTGGCTTTTATGAAGCACTAACATGGTTGTGGGTGATTTCTTTCAGAAAATCAAAAGATAAATCATGGAAAATACATCTAGCAGCTCTTAAAACAGACCTTAGATTAAAACTCTGTTAGATTATGAAGTGGAGGCTTTAGGTCTAGCTTTTCTTTCACCATCCATTTATTTGTACTTTGTCTTGTTAACAGAGGGTGTGGAGAGAGAGAGAGACGGAGTGAGGTCAGGAAGCTCTGCCCATCATGAGGGTGGCCCTCAACCCTGGTGCTGAGACAACTCCTTTGGATTCGCAGAGGACACAGGTGACACCTCGGAGAAGGCAGGCCTGTTCCTCAGCCCAGGCTCCCCACCATAATAAGAGCCATGTTGGCCCCAGGCGCTGGGAATAAACTCTCAGAGCTCCTGACTCGTGTCCACGAGAGTCTAGGTCAGACACACTCCTGATGGATGGCTGCCACCATTCTCTTCTTCTCAGAAGACTTCCACCTGAGCCATCTAAAAACAAGGGTCAACTCCGCCCCCTCCTCCCAAGACAGGATGTCCACACGCATTGGCCTAGCACCTAAAGCCCTCACCAGACTGGTTCACGTGGCCTCCTCTGGCCTACCCCTCAAGGACCCTCAGTGCCAGGAAGACAGCTCTGCATGATGGCAAGAGAGAGGGCTGTGGTCATTCCAAGTGCCAACAGGACTAACGGGGCTGCCGTGCTAAGCCAGAGTGGCACAAGGTCCCACAGGGCACGTACAAGCCATGGGCTCAGGGAGGACCGTGATCAGTCCATCTCCGACCGGCACCTTACCCTCCAGATGATCATAGCAGATCTTTAAGGGATGGTTATTAAATAATGACTTTTAGAAAGATACTTAGTGTAGAGAGAAGTTGTCGGTTCCTTACACACACGCGCACACACACACACACACACACACACACACACACACATGACCAGAGAAGCACAAAATGCCAAGGAATCACGCCGAGAAATACGGTTCCTTGGTTTGGCCAGTTATAACCACACACATGGGAATTAGCGGCAAAGACGCTCAGCCCTTCGAACTAAGGGCATAGCCCTTCGAATGAAGAGAGACACACGGCTACGGCTCAGCGGTTCTCAGTACAAAGCCAGTCGTGAAAAGGAGATGAATATACAATCTGAGGCACTGCTGGGTCAGTAGCACTCGGCCGGGCAGCCCACAGCTCGGTGGGAGGAGGCCAGGCGTGCACGGCCACGGGCTCCCGGTGTGAGGAGGTAGACCAAGTCAGCCCGGGAAGCCTGGTCTCCAGATGAACACCAGAGAGTAACACAATGCATTTTTGTCCAAAATGTTTTTTTTTTTCTTTTTTGAGAGAGAACAGAGAATTTGGTGGAAGACCTTGGCTGGAGCCCTGATCATGACAGCTGAAAGGGAGGCCCGCTTTTGTAGAAGTGACCCGTGTTGACGTATTTGATCCTCAACAACCCCCTTGTGAAGGTGTGTTGCTATGATCCCTCTGGCACACTGGGGAGCCGGGGTTGCATTCGTGGTCTATGTGGCCCCTTACTCACGGCTTCACCTGCAGCCTTCTGAGTTCCCGCGCCCTGACCCTGAAGTCACGTGTGACTCGCACACCCAGTGGAGGTCAGCAGAGGCAATAGAAGGACAGCATGCTTCCTGCTCTCTCCCAGAGTCCCGTCCGTGCCAAGAGCCGGGCCACCTGCTGGGGGGAGAGACTCCAGGGCGGAGCGTCGTGGCCCAGCTGAGGCCATCCCGGAGCAGCCGGCCACCAGCCAGGCCCCAGGACGGCCAAAGCTTTAGGGGCACCATCAGCTCATACAGGCCCCGTGTAGTGACCTTGTGACCAACACCAGACACGGTTTCTTTAAGACAGCGTGTCTCATCTCTGCCCCTCTACAGGACAACTGTTGGTCGTGATGGCTGCCCTGTGCACTGGGGGATGCGTAAGAGAGCTCCTGGCTTCATCCAGCAAAGGCCACTAGTGCCCAACCCACGTCGTGGCACTAAAACCGTCTCTGGACAACTCCGAGCAGTCTTGTGGAGGGCAAACAGCCCTGCCTGCACACCACGGGCTGCAGCCTCCGGGCTCGGGGGTGGTTTGTCAGGCAGTGCTAACATGACAGTAGGGGACCCCAGCTAGAACTGAGTCACACCCAGAGAACTGCTCTGGCCCCCTTGTGTCCCCCAGCCCTGCAGAGCGCCTCGTGGATGCTCGCTGCCCTGACCAGGGGAATAGCCTGAGCTTCACCACATGGGTGTTCCCAACCCGGGACCACTGCCCAGCTCCAGGCAAGCCCCTGGCCTCGCCACCCTGTGCCCATGCTCTGCCCAACCGATCCCACTCTCTTCTGATGTCACCTGCTTGTCCCCGTGTCCCTAACTCTATACTCATGGGACCCCTTGGGCCGGTCATCCGTGCTAGCCCACAGGAGCCCCTGGGGCTGGACAGAGGTGGAGCCCTCAGGCTGGGCCTCACCGGTACCGCATGGCACCCCAACTTCCCTCTAGCTCTCTGCCCGCTTTCCTTTCTCAGACATGACAGGAGCACCGTGGTCTCTCCTCTCCCTCCTAAGGAAAAATGCCACCAGGTTGGGCAATTTCCCTGATTTTCGTAGGGCTTCTTTAGAGCGTTGGAGCCTATTATCATCAGGGGAGCGTGGCTGCCTGGCTCTCTGGCTGTACCCACATCAGCTGACTTGGGGCCAGGCAGCTGGGAGGTCTGGGGGACACGGTTCTGTCTGCTGAGCACCCTTCCACCGGCTCCAGCGGCCTCAGGATCACAAGGCAGCAGTGTGCCTGGGGACATAGAGACTTGGAGGCCTGGTAGGCCGAATGAGGCTTCCTTCCCAGGCCTGAGCACAGGGCAGCTCCCGATGGGCCCTGCACTGAGCGGCGTGCAGCAGCCCCTCCCCCCAGTCCCTGTAGGACAGCGCCCAGCACATGCTCCTGTCACCGAGCGGAACTGGGGGTCTGCGTGTCAGTGGCCATCCCCTGTGCTCGCGGGTCAGCACCTTACACCTGCTGTGGGTGCAGTTACTATGAGATCGGTTCAATGAACACACAGGGTTTGTCTTATGATTCCCACCACAGGGGTGGGAAACTGGGGGTCCTCCCCAGACGTGTGCAAAACTGGCTCTTGCCGGCTGGTGAGAGAATCTTGTTAATTCTTCTGCAATATCGTGAGGCAGTTGTTTAAACGTCGGTCCAGCTGTGGACCACCCTCCCCAGTAGGCACCCACCCCCCACCCCCACAGCTCTCGATGTGAGTGCACTCTGTTGGAAAAGGAGTCTTATTGGCTAGGGCTCCTGAGGTGAGCTCATTCTGCACTAAAGTGGGCCCTAAATCCATTGACAGGTGTCCTTATAAGATACGGACAGAGGGTGACACGAGACTCAGACACACGGGGAGGAGGCCACGGGAAGACGGACGGAGACTGGATGATGCAGCCACAAGAGGAAAATGGCTGGGGCCACCAGGAGCTGGCAGAGGCAGGAAGAAGCCTCCTCGGAGCCTCGGAGGGGGCACAGCCTTGCCCACACCTTGATGCCAGACCTCAGGCTCCAAACAGCAGGAGAATAAGTTTCTGCTCTCCGAGCCCCTGGCTTGTAGTCATTTATTACGGCAGTGCCAGGAAACTAATGCAGTAGACGGTACTAAAAATTATACTATGTAAATTTACAATTAAATAAATAAAAATAAGAACAACCATACTTAAAACTCAGCGCTTCCTAATTGTTTTCCTACATCTTATTATTATTTTTGCTCTTGGGGGCCTTATTTTCGCCTGCTTTTCCCGCACAGTGGAAATGCCAGCCAATGGTGAGATCCTGTGCTTCTCTGCCTGTATGTACCAGCGTGGCAATTACTGTCACTTTGTAGACTGCCCCAAAACAAAGGAGTCTCGAAGCTTAGAAACCGTGACCCCATTGGCCAACAGCGAGCTTCCAGCATATTCTTTTTTAATCCAAGTTTACCTTATGTGTTGCTCATTAACAAGAATGGAAATATCAATATTCCTGCAGATCTCCATACTCATGCATCAATGGCAACTATAGGTCGGCTGCATATTCAAGACTTCAGCAAAAATCGATAAGAGCATTCCATGAGAATCAGTTGGCTATGTGGAATTTTAATAAAGGATATCGCGTTGCTTATTATTTTCTGCAAATTGTGTGCTAACATTCTTAAAGCCGGTAAAATTTAATAAAAAAGATGCCCAGAAGGTTCAGGTACCTGGACCAGGTTCTAGCCCACTTTAAAGGGAAGGTTAGTTGCCTAAAATCCCTTGGGAATAAGTAGAAAAAGCAATTTCAAAACTTCAAGAGATTGAGATACAAGAATGGTTTTATCAATCCATCCCACCTGGCATTCCCACTAAGGCCCCTTGATGGCCTAGGCATCACTCTCTTCACCATAGAATGAAAATAAATTGGAAAGTGAAGGAGAGGGATCTTTATAAGACAGGAGAGCTGCCCTCTAAGACCACTTTTGGAATTCCAGGAAGGAGCCCCATTCTTTCTACTAGGTTCTCCCATTCCATCCTGGCCACCTGCCAACCCCCCTACTCTCACAGTCACTGCTACTCCAGGGATTAGGTGAGTTTCTCATTCCAAGAAATTGTGAGCAAATGGATGCTCAAGCATTTTCTTAAAACCTCATGAGAATAGTGCAATGCTCCAAGGAACAGGCACCAGATGGAGGCAAAAGTAAGACAGGCAATTAAAATAAGCAATAATGCTTTTGTCTGCCATGCACTTGGGGGACCAGCATCATCCCAGAGGGGCTCCAAGGATCCCTTCCACTGGCTCTGACACAGCTCATTGGTAGAGGCAAGGGAGCCCTGGCACCAGAGCATGGCGGTGGTCTCCCAACAGGTGCACAGTCCTGGCCTGGTCTGTGGGGAAGGACAGGGGTAAAAGGCCAGGGCCAGACAGCTCCCTACTCCACATCTCACTGAGCCCATTTGCTATGGGCTCCTCCACACAGGATGCCCAAACACCCAGCATGCCTGGACCACGCTGCTTCCTGCCCATGGTCCAGTTGTGGTCCACAGTGTCTCTTTCAATCTTAAATATGTTTGGATTTGAAAGAGGATTTTTTTCTTCACTTCCTCTTGTTGTCCCTGTGACTTTCTCATGATGGTCCTCCTATTTGGGCTTCTCTTTCCTCTGTTTTTGTCCTGCTTACTTCTGCTCATCCTCATGACTTAATTGATGATAGTATTTCCTTTAATAAGTCTATCTACAAGTCCCAACTGCACCTCTTCTCAATTCCTATAGTTTCCCCAAAATATGCGGATCACAATGAATGTTGGACCAGTGGTTTGCTTGTGTGTCCCCCCTAAACTGGGGGTCCTGGATGCCTGAGACTGGCCCTTGTGTCATCTGAACATGCAGCATGATGCCAACTGGGTGCCCTGAAGGGTTTTTCTGAAATTATATGAACAAAGCACTATATAGAAACAACCCTTAGAAGCAAGGTGTCTCTAGGATCCAAATGAATTCCAAGGAGGTATAAATCAAAGGAAGAGGACTTTAGGTGCACAAGGAACCTCAAAGGACTTGGGAGTGATAATAGCTTTTTATCTAAATTAAACATAGCTGGTTTGAGGAGACTTCGCTTCCAGAGAGGAGACAGGGGACAAATTTGTCTCTAATTTTGGTTCCCGAAAAATAAATTAAGGCAATTATTACCTCAGGATTGCTATTCAGTATCCACCTGTCTTCTTTAAATTCCACATTAATGCTGCTTGCACCAAAGACAATTAAAAAGTCAGTTCAGACAGCATGCTTGTTTTTTTTTTTCTTCATTGGGATGATATCGGATGCGTGTAACCTGAGATCAGAGTTCAAATCTCCTTGAAGGAGCAGGCAGTCGACACCCACCTTACTAAGACGACATGCCCTGGGGATCGATGAGGACTCTTCCTATCTTAAACCAAGAGCTCAGCGTGGTCCCAGCCCAGAGGGAAGCCGCTGACCACCCTCCTGTGGCTGAGTGGCAGGGTGAGGAAGCACGAGTGTCCAGGTGGGCGGTATGGAGAGTGTCTTACCAGCTGGGAGTCCGTATCTCCAGCAAAGCCAGGAGCCACTCTTGTCTGGTGACTCCCTCGTGCATACACTGAATCAACAGACATTTATTGAGTGCCTCTTAGTCACTCAGCTTAATTCAGCAAATTACCGTGCATTCTTGTAAATAGCAGACCTCTAAACAGCAACTGTGGAAGCCAAAAAAATTGGGTAATAATATATTCAAAGTGCTAAGAAAAAAAAAACACAGTTAGCCTGTAATTCTGTGACCAGGAAAAGTACAAGGGGAAAATAAAAAGCTTTCAGAAGAGAAACGTCAAGCACTCCTCACCAAAAGAACTCCCAAAAGATGTGATTTATAAAGAAGGAAAATGGTCCCAGAAAAAAATAGGAGACACAAAAGGAGATGCTGAGTACACTGGTGCAATCGAGATGAACAGGAGCAAATAACAACACGAGATCCGTGAGATTTAATAACAATGTATCATTTATGAAATTTTAAGTATTAATTTATGACCGACTCAATTGGAAAATGAACGACTTTTAGACTAGGTTGCAGTTAGAGCTAGCAAATGTTATTCAGAAAGGGTCAAGCTATTAATTACCTTAAACATTTAGACAAGGCAGAATTTTAAGTGTAAATTCAAACAGTGTAACTAGGAAATCATAGAAGGAGGGAAACTTAACCCATTTAAGAGAAAATAAGACAAGGGAGAAATGAAGAAACAGAAAATTTGGTAAATAGGAAATACAAGAGAAGATGGTACTAATGCATTTCTGTATATCAGTTATCCCAACAAGCGTAAACGGAGAAAATTCAAGCGTAGAATATGAACATTGCTAAAATGTATGACAGACGATAGGATTACGTGTTCTAAACTAGATACATAATGGAAACAAAAGGAAACAGAAGTGGCTGAGGTGAACAAACAAGAAGAACTCATTCCCAGCCGTACCTGCTGAAGGAAGTCGGGCAGCCGAACACGAAAGCACACGATGAGATGGCAATACAAGGCACACAGGGAGAAATTAGCAAAATGTGTGAAACCTCCTATGAGGAAGATCACACCTCTTTATTGAAAAACAGAAGCCTTTTGAGACGTATTCCATGTGTATGGAGGGGAAGCTTCAAATTCAAAGCAGTTAAATCTCCCCACACCAAGTAAGAGATTTAGTGGAAATCCCAGTGCAGACTTCTATGGAAATTCTAACATTTATGGAACAGCAGACCACCAGGAGCTGCCGGGATGCTCCAGAAGCCAACATCCATGGTCCATGCAGCTCAACGACAGGACACGAGGGAGACTGACAGCATGGAACACAGAGGCCACAGAAAACATGTGGGGTAGGACAGGTACTTAACCACGGGGATGCAATAGGAGGGGAGAAAAGACCTTGCATCCCTACTGCATAATGTGTGAGGCGTCCCACAGCCCTTCCTGCAGAAGGCAGGGGCACCTTGGGAAAAGCCAGACACGTGGCAACTCCAGTTCTGCCCTCAGAGAGCTGATGTGGTCTCACAGGGCTCTCCCATTTCCAAACACCAGGGTGCCCCTCTTAGCCTGCCTGTCCCTCCTGGTGGGCCTCTGGTTGGTGGCAGGGTGGAGTCCTCCTGCAGAGAGCAGGGCTCAGCTATGATCACAAAGAGAGCTCACATGGCTGGTCAGGGATGCTTGGAAGTGTGGTAGAGGCAGGGATCAAATGAGACCAACTTCATCCCCGGGATGATGCCTACATCCATTCCTTGTTTTGGGACTATGGAAGGGGTTGGCCGGGGGCAGATGAGGCCCCCCCAGTGAAAAGCAGGATCAGTCACTGCCCATCCAGGTGAAGGCACACCAGGGCTAGGTGTGTGGGCACTGTGAGGCATGGGTGTAGGGCAAGCAAGGCCTTTCCTTCTAAGTGTGCTGCCTTCAAGAGCCCACAGCCTCCTCCCCGTTCCTCACATCTTGGTACGGGTCACCTGAGACATTCGTCTTACAAACGGCCACCTCCCACATCCCTATGATAAGGTGTCAGTCAGGTGTCAGGTGCCTTCCAGAGCCACCATCCCAGACGACGATCCGGCTGCTGCATGAGAGGGTCTGGCCAGCCCTGGGAAGGCTGACCAAGCGAACAACCTTCATGATACTTGAGTTCAGTTTAGTGCTGATTGTCTATCCTGCATTTCTCCTTAGGGAGCTCAGGAGATCCAAATGAGATCCTGGTTCTAACTTAGGAGAGAATTGTGTTTCCTCCTTCCATTCCGTGGACCTCTTAGCCCAGAGACAGGCAGCCTAGATGCGCCTGAAGATAACAGAACCAGAAACAGAGGACAACGTCTCAGATCACAGCCCTCCCACCAGCTGGAGATGTGGCTGTAGGAAAGCCCCAGGCTTCTCTGTGCCTCACCTTCACGGTCGGCGATGTGGGGCAGGGGGCGAGCGGCCCTCTTAGCTCCACGATGGCGGATGATGCATTTGGATTTGGATGGACCACACATCTGGAAGGACCACGTGCTAGGCAGACCGCACATTAGTTGGTCCGTCACTATCAAACACTGGTGCCTTGCTATCCAAAGTGAGATCCATGGACCAGCAGCCTCAGAATGATGTGGAAACATGTGGCCGTGCAAGATCTCAGCTCCCACAC
Source organism: Spilogale gracilis (assembly GCA_004023965.1). Taxonomy (NCBI): domain Eukaryota; kingdom Metazoa; phylum Chordata; class Mammalia; order Carnivora; family Mephitidae; genus Spilogale; species Spilogale gracilis. The sequence continues at coordinate 23,666 of PITA01009768.1, forward strand.
CTGCTGAGTCAGAGTCTGCCTGTGAATGTCCCAGTCCATCCGTCTTTACCCGGAGCTTCCCATCCCATCCTGGAGTTGGCGTCCCAAGGCCATCCATACCACCCTAGGCCGTGTTGGATAGACCGGTCGGCCGCGATGTCTGATTCTAGGAAGGGGCCTGTGGCCCCTAACAAGGCGTCTTGGTCACGGCGGCCAAAACCACAAAGCTGTATTCTCACTCAGGCTGGAGGCTGAAGTCTGAGCTTGAGGTGCTGTACGTTGGGCTCCTTTGGAGGGCTATAAGGGAGAATCTGGTCCAGGCCTCTCTCGTTGGCCTGCAGATGGGCCAGATTGTACCTGCGTCTCTTCGCGCGACCTTCTTCCTCGGCATCTCTGTGTCCAAGTTCCTTGTTTTTATAAAGATGCCAGTCGAACTGGGTTCGGGCCCGCCCTGCTCCGGTATGACCTCATTGTAGCAAATCCAATCGGCAATGACTCTATTTCCAAATAAAGTCACATTTTGAGGTCCTGGGGAGGAGGGCATGAATTTGGGGAGCACGCGTGTCAGCCTGGAGCAGGACCTAAGAATCTGTGTTTAATAAATGTCCCACGGGGTCTGCGGTGCAGGCGGGTTTGGGCACTCGTGGCCCTGGCCGCGAGCCTGGAGTGCTGGGCAGGGGAGGGCTGTGTGGGCAGAGAGGCTGGCGTGCAGAGCTCCGGTTTGCAGCTCCTTCCTCGGGGAGGGCCAGCGTGGGTGTCTGCTCAGTGCCTCAGCGCCCGAGGCTGTGACACCTCATTTCCAAGCACGGCCCTGCTGGGGACTGCTTAGCGCTTTCTTCACTTTTCTTCTCTACTGTTCTGTTCCTAGAATATAAAACAAGCTCCCCAGAAGGGTCCCGGGGGCCCTTTCTGTTTGTTAGCGCCTGCGTAGAGAAGCCCAGCGCCGCACCCAAATCCAGCTGGCGGTCCTCCACAGGGTTAAGTGGCCCTCCTCCGGGAAGCGTGTGGTTGGCGCCGTGGCCCCTGCGGGGCCCAGCGTGGGTCCTCACCCTGCACCATCACACACCTGCTCCTTTATTCGGATGCTGTTATGCGTTTTAAGCTTTGATGTGCCTGGGAGCTTGGCTGACCCTCTGTGTAGGACAGCACCCCCTCCATGGAGAACAGACCCCGTGTGCAGCAGGAAGAGCTGGGACAGCGGGAGGGAGGCCGTGCCTGCGTGCACACCCGTGGTCCGCTTGTCGGAGAGCTGGCACCGGCACTGGGGAGCAGGGATGGGACCCCGAGGGAACCTGCCAGCATCCTCAGGAAATACACGTGTCCTCCATCTGCCGGTCTCCATCCCGAGGGAGGAGCCCCTGCCCACTGGGGTTCGCAGGCACTGAACTCTGAGGCTCAACACTGGAACCTTGGGTCGATTTTCTCCTGTGCTCCCAAATGTCATTGGAGGCCAAACCTAATCAGCTCCGAAACCAGACTATCTCACGAGCCCTTGGGCGATCCCTCTAGTTTCACAGTTCCTGGAGACGAGTGCGCAGCACATCTGTACTCAAGCCCGGGGCCTTCGGGCGAATAAGCCACGGCTCCAAGCCACGTTCACTGGGGCCTGTGGAATCCCAGGCTGGCCACGGCGCGGAGGAACGTGGCCTGCTGCACCGTCTGCCCTGGCTGGGACGCAGGAAAGCTTTCGAAGAGCCTGTCTCCCCTACGGCCAGAGCCTGTCTCCCCTATGGCCATGGGAAGAGGAGCTCGAGGTGAAGAGCTCCCCAGTGGAGACAGAGGCTCGACAATCATGTTCCAGAACAAGGAATGGCGGGACCCATCACGAGCACTCCTCTATCGGGCAGCAGCGCTGGGCCTCCCGGGAACACGCTGGCGTTCCCTGGTCGGGGAGCGTGCGCTCGTGCTCGGAGGGGGACCAGCCCTCATTTCTGGAATGACGTCTGTAATTGAGACCCTCCCTCCCTTCAGGGCAGATGGCCCGCTCCGTGCTTCCGTGGGGGTTGGGCGGGTGGGGGACGGGCCGCACTGAGGGGCCAGGCTTCAGCTCCCCCCAAACCTGGTCTGACGTGTCCTAACAGGGGCTTCAGATGGCGAGGGTGTGTCTCCCTGGACTGACCTCGGGCTGCAGGAGCATCTGCAGGGGCTGATGGTCAGCTCGGTGCTTCGAGGCATGGGAAGGGGCACAGGCTTCTGCCCAGCCGCTGAGGGTTCTCCTTGAGGACACGACATGGTGCTGTTCTCTAGGGAGGCTCTGGTCACTCTCAGTCCAGGTGCAAAGCAGGCTTCTCTCTCCCGGTGCCTTGCTGAGTGACGCGCATCGGCGAGGCTCCGTCCTAGGGGTTCCATGCAGAGGGGAGTCGGATACTCGGATCAGTGGGGCGGGACAAAGGAGCAGACGTTGGAGTGGCAGCTGGGCCCGCCTGTAACACAACGGAGGACACGCTGACAAGGGGCCCCTCTGGAGCCACCACCGAGAGCCCCATGACTGCCCATCCCACCCGCGAAGCTGGCCGAGACACCCGAGGGCCGCGCCTGGCCATGGAACAGGAGGGACCGGAGGAAGGATGGCCTGTGTGTCTTCAACCCCACAGCAGGGAACCAACAGGCAGAACCATTGGTTTTAACTTTTCAGCTTCCAGGGAAAGAAGGGAGACAGGAAGCGAATACCCAGCCCCAGCATCTCCGTGGTGCCCAGGAAGGAAGCCTGGGGCCGATGACAGGCGCCAGAGGGCAGGTGGGGGCATGGACACGTTTTGCAGTAAGTGGTTCCAGGTTCCAGGGCTGACACGGTGACGGCCACACCATGGGCCAACCGAGGCCACGCAGAGCTGGGTTCCCCAAAGTGGCCAAGCCCGGGATCCTCGGTTTCTCCCTTGTGCCCAGCTGTCCAAGCAGGGGCTGAGTGTGAGGTGCCCCAGTGGCTGAATTAAGACTGCGGTAGTTCCACCCAGGAAATTCCAGAGCTCTCTCACAATGACCCACCTGAGCGGTGAAGGCCCACTCGCGAGAGGAGGAGACGCGCATGAACTTGGAGGCCACGCAGTAGGAGTGGCCCTCCTCGACCGTTGCCAAGGTAACAACACATGCCAAGGGGAAGACTTTCTTCAGTGTGGCACGTATGCTATGGCCCATTTGGTGAAACCTACGCCTTTGCAGAGACGTGTGGCCTGCGAGGCAGGGTCCACGGAAGGTGGCAGGGAAGCAGACACTTTCATGGGCATCAGTGCATGGCCAAGCACAGTGTCATCTGGCCAGGAGAAGGAAGAGTCCTCTCTATATACTTGTTATATATGGATATAAAATCTGTGTCAGGCTTTGGAAACCAGTGTGTGGCCATGACCCCTGGGAGAAGGGAAACACGGAGTTGAGCTCTAATCGGCTGACATTATGGAAGGCTGATTGTCCTGGATAACCAGGTGGGCCTGGTGCAATCAGGTGAAAGACCTTACGAGCACAGCAGAGAATTCCCTGAGGGAGAAGAAATGCAGCCGGCTCCCCAGACCTCCAGCCTGCCCTTCCCAAAGCCTGCCCTGCAGATCTGGGACTTGCTGGGCGGTCTGACTGCCGCAGAAGCCTACCATGGGCCTGGAATGTTCCAGAGCCTGTCTCCCCTGGCCATTAATCTGTTCACTCTGAATGGAATGATGGAGCAGGACCTGGATCCTTCTCGGTGTCTGCCTCCCGTACCTCCGTGTGTTCCCGGGGTCTCAGACTACACATGGATGAATGGACACCTCCCCGCCTGTCCAACCACCTCGCTGATGACTGAGTCCCTCCCCATCAGCTTGCCCTCCAGAAAGGAGGAAGCCAGATGGGAGGAGCCTTCCTTATGGCCCCATAGTCTCCACCCCTGGCCGGCCCCTCTGCACCCCCTCCGGGCTGAGTCCCATCTAGCGGCTCTCTGGCTGGGGGACGGAAGGCACCAGGGCAGCTGCCCCCTCGGCATGTTAGGCTGCAGGAACCATCAGAAAACATCAGCACCTCCCAAAGCCGTGGGTCTCCTTCCCCCAGCACACGTGCCGCACAGACTGGCACGGACTCTGTTTCTCACAGCCCAGCGGGGTCTCCCTGTGAGCGCAGCTTTCAGAGAACGGGGCCTGGAGTGCCGGGCGCTGGCTCCCACGACGTCTCTGCACAGGGATGCGTGTCCGTGGCTGAAGCCGACGCCACCAAGCCAGGGACGTCTGCGCTCTCCGAGAGGACAGTGTGCTCAAGCACGGTCACTGGCAACTGTCCCTGAGTGCTGGGGAGCACACCTAGGGTCCCTGTGCAGATCCAGCCACGCGGCCGCAGCGGGGGACGCGCCGGGAGCGCGGGCTGTGCAAGCCATGCAGGAAACAGTGACCCCAGGCCAAGCCCCCGATGCTGAGGCCCGGGAGGTCCAGGGTCAAAGGAGGGCACCTGGAGAGGAGTCTGGGTGCTGAGCGCTGGGAGTGCTCCCGAACCCGTAGCCTCAAAACCATACTGGTTCCTGACGCCCCGACCCATCAGTCACAGACGTGGTCACACTCAGAGCAAACCAGTGTCGCCACCACAGACTGCTGGGGACCCGTGGTGGGACGAGCGGGCTCCCTGCTCCTCGCGGAGCTGGCCGTCGGGCTGCAGGGTCAGAGGGCGCACACCGGGCTCCCGAGGAGGAGCCTGCGGGGAGGGTTGCAGGGAGCGGGGCTTGCTCTCCATGACATTCCGTCAGGAACGAAGGGTAAGCCCAGAGTGGATGTCTTCGCTCTAGCTGAGATAAAAATCCTAGAAAATTCACCCATTTCAAAGTGCCGTTCTGTGGCTTCTAGTAAATTTAGTAAATTCCTAAGATCGTGTGATGACCATCACCACGGATTGCAAACATTTTCATCAGCCGGGACGGCTGCCCGTGTCGTGGGACTTGGCATGTGGGAGCTCCTCCCCAGACCCCGGCAACCACGCCTCTACTCTGTCTCTTTTGCCTATTTTGGACATTTCTTACAAGGGATGTCACACTGTGTGCAGTCTTTCCCATCCAATGCACTTCTCTCAGCTCACTGTTTTCAAAGTTTGTCTGCACCGTAGCGCGTGCCCGTCGGTCCTTCCTCCCTTCGCACGCCGGGAGACCATCTACACCTGCTTACTCATCCATCCGTCAACGGACAGGTGAGCCCTGCAGCAGTGAGGTCCTGGATGAGTCTTTGTGTGAACGTATGTGCTCGCTTCTCCTGCTCATTCCCCAGAGAGAGCTGTGGACTAGCACGGTCCGTCCACGTCTGCCACAGCGCCTCTTACCACACTGTGTCTCGGGAGGGCCAGCGAGACTGCGGTAAAGCTGGACCCCGTAAATCTCGCCTGGCCCTCCGGGAGTGGGGAGAAGGGGCACAGCGCCCTGGGCTGCCTCAGTAGAACTGGTGTCTGCTTAGACTTGGCTTTGACATTCTCTCCTTTTTGGTCTCACTCCCTCGGGGCTACTGATCTTCTGGGAGGTTGCTCTGTGTCTGCTGTAAGTGCCAGCCTGGGTGACGGGCTGCTTCCCTCCTCCTCCTCCTCCAGGCACACTGTTGTCCTCCCATCTGTCTCCCCAGTGATGTCCTTCATGTGGGATGCAAGCCGGTGGCGGTCTGGCTGCTGGGCTCAGCCCACCCCTGTGGCATCTCCAGCCCAAGCTTCCTGGAGCTCCCGGGATATGCAGAGTCAGTGTCTGCCCCACGGATACGGGGCCCTGACGCTCCACGTGACGGTCTGGTCTCTCCCAGAAATTGGACCGTCACCTCCCTGCCCTCTCCGTCCAGACGACCTCCACGCACCTCCCAGGTCTCGTCTTCAATGTCACGGGCGGAGCCTTGCCCCAGGCCCTGTTGGATGCCCTTCTGGGATGGGTATCGGAGAACAGGGCAAAGACAGTGCTCACTGGAGGCACAAAGCACTTACTTCGGCAGAAATCCAGCCCTGCCTCTCTAGCCCATGGACGCGGCCTGACCAGCCCACCCTCCCTCACCGGAAGCTTCTCCAGGGGCCCCTCCTGTCCAGCTAATCTACGCTCTGAGATGCAAACCACCAAAGTCCAGCCTGGTCAGCAAACCGCTCTGTCCGCAGAAAACATCCCCACCTGGTCTGCGTGCCACCCCACTTTCCAGTCCTACGAGAGGTAGCATCCCATCCCAGGCTGGCCTCTTCTCCCACATGGATTCACAGACACATATGGGGTTGGCGGTCAGATAGCTGGTGTGGACGACACCTGACGCCATTCTCATGGACAGGGAAGGAGATGCAGTCCTGTCTGGCCTCTGACACAAAGCTGTGGTTTACCATCACTCAGTGTCCACGAGATGCACTTGTGCACCTGCGAAGCTTCCTTTGTCCTCCGAACTTCCTCCTAAGGGCACCTGGCTTTACCTCCCTACCATGGCCATGGGGCGCAGGGAGGGGAGGGGATACCTCCTTCCTCTGGAGAAGGATACCAGGTCGTCTACAGCCTGGTGCTGCCTGAAGTGGGCGAGGCACAGTCCTATGATAAAACAGCTCCCACATGCCAGGAGGGGCTCACTGATGAGACAGGATATGCAAAAGCAGGAGACACAGGGCAGCGGGTGGGGGATAGAGAGAGGAAGCCCCCGACACAGCGCCCGGGGAGGGAGAGGGATTCTGGTTCCCATGTGGCTGCGTCTTCTCTGCTCATGGGTGACCGTCCCGGTGGCACTTTGGCGGAGGGGAGAGTACCTGCCTCGGGCCACCCTATTGCCTCCAGACCCCACTACCCGACCCTGTGCTGGGAAGCCCTAGACCCAGGGACCCCTTAGGAAGGAACTACTGTCTGCAAAGGCCTCGGGGCCCCTAGTGGGGACTGGACTTCACCCCAATAAACCAGAGGAGGCATGATCATGGACGCTGGGCTGAGGCTTGGGAACATCGGTTGATTGTCCACTTTGAGCCCTTCTGCTAATGTGGCATCCACGTCCTCGCGGCTCCGTGACCGTGACTCTGATCCCGCAGGCGGGCCAGGAAGGCAGCACGGTGCCTCCCGTGGAGCCGCATCCCCAGGACCGCTCTGCATCCTCCCACATCCTTGGCTTGCTTTGTTTCTGGAAAATTCACCCAAATGCAAAGGTGATGTGATCCGCGGCTGAACCATCCTAGGTCGACAGGACCCCTCCCAAACGCGGAGCCCGGGCCAACTCTGCCTGCGTGAGATCAAGGAGCCGCCGTGTCTCAGAAGTCAAGAGTGACATTTCAGGTGAATTGTAAGAAGATTATTTTCTTTCTTTTAGAAAATGCTGTAAAAAAAACGTACCCTGTGGCATGTTTACCTTTTCTAAACTGGGTAAAAACCACAGGCAAACCAACAGACGATCACCTTCCGTTGCCTCCAAGATGGTGGTGGAGACGCACGCGGGCCGCACGCGCTATAGGTCGACACGCTCCCCGCGCACCTGCTGGGGCCGTCGGCTTCGGTCGTGAGGGCGATACTCGTCCGAAGAAGCAAATGCACCGGGAGCTCGTGCAACGACAGCCGTGGGGGACCACGGGCGCCGGGACACACACGTCCAAATGAATACCGTCTTTCCAAGTCCCTCCACGAGGAAGGCAGGGCTCCCCCTCGCCTGCGGGTCACATCAGCACCCCAGCGAATTCTGCTCAGCGCACACTCCACACGGAGTCCCGAGCTGCTCACCTACAGATGGATGCCAGCGTCTTTCCAAAGGGAAGATCCTGGAGCCCCGTGGCCACGTCCTTCATCAGCCGGGGCAGGCGCGACTCACCCATGCCTACGCCGGCTCCCCTGCTCAGACCCAGGCGAGACTGCCCTCCCCGGGCCCCTGGCAGCCAGGTGCACAGAGGGTCTGCGTTTGGATGGTGAGCTGCCCCCAGAGATGACCGGGGTGCTTCCTGCAAACACGGCGGGCTGGGGGCGGGCCTGTGCTCTGTGTGGGCCAGACGCTGAAAGATGGAGCTTCCATCAGCGTAGGACCCCAGGAGATGGTGTGGAGCAGAGCCCCTGCGAAGAGTGCGGAAGAGCAGTCCTGCGTGTGTGTGTGTGTGTGTGTGTGTGTGTGTGTGTGTGTGTGTAAGACACTGGTCACGCCATGGTATTCGTTAAAATTTACCATACCCTGTCTGATCCACACCTGATGCTCTCCACCTACGACTACTAGAGGGAAATCCACTCCCGGCTCTTGCCCCTTCCAGGGAGAGCTGAGAGGGACCCATAGAGGCATCGAGGCTGGTCATGGGCATTAGTGCGTTACCTTGTCACTTCTTTGGTGCTCAGACTGTCCCAGATGTGGCCGTGGGGGTCCTGCCCGTGCCGCGTCTGTGAGCAGGCTGCAGTCGTGGCCGCTCCGAGGAGCCCGGGGCCCTCTTGGGAAGGAACGTCCGTGACGCGGAAGGCAGAGAACCGTGGAGGACCGTTCCAGACGCAAGGAGGGTACAGAGGAGTGACAGCGGCCGGGTCCTGGACGGGACTCTGAACCCGAAGCACTCGCTGTGGAAGCCGTGAGACACGGGGCGAAGCTAGAATCTGGGCCGCAACAGGTTATTCAAGTTATTTAACAGGACAAATGTCCCAACGTGATGCCGGGACTGAGATTATTTGAGGGGATATCCTCAATCTTGGGAAGCGTGCTGAAGTACGAAGAACAAGATGCCCCGGTGTGCGTGGGGCCTTCTCCAGGTGCTCGAGCCCCAGCCGCAGTGACAGGAACGTCTAGAGAGCACAAAGCAGGCAAAGTCCTGCAGATGGGTCAGCGGCCTGGGGGAGAAGACTTCGGCATTTTTCTACTGTCCTTCCTGTGCTTCTAAGTGACATTATTTCAAAATAAATAATCGTTCTAAAAAAGAGGCACTAAAGGTCAGAGCCTGCCTGCTGTGGTCTCCAAGGGCGGGGAGCCACGTGGGGGGATGCTGGGCCGTGGGGTCTCGCACCAGAGGACAAAGCTGGAGGGGTTTCCTGGACCCCTTCACGTGCAGGGAATGACGTCACCGTCATCCAGGAGACGACGCAACCAGCGTGCCTCGTTTGTGTCTCTGCGAAGCGAGAAGCCACGTGGTTGGATGTAAACGGAGTGTGGAGGTCAGACCCAGCTCGAGGCTGGCTTGGGGCTCTCTGTGAGTGGCCTCAGGGTGGCCGACCGATGCCCGTCTGCTCCTCGGTCCCATGAGGGCACCAGCCGCCCGGGGGGCTGGGGGGCACAGAGTGGCCGGAGAGCAGGTGCACGCAGGACAGATGCTTCCTGTGGGGCAGGGACACAGCCGGCTTCTCCCTAGACCCGGCCATTCCTCAAAATAAACTCTTCCAGGAAATGTGCTTATATTCACAAAATGTATCAAATAGAATAAAACTATCTAAACAAGCGTGACTCCAAATCTCGCTCCTGACTTAAGCAAGTGGATTTCAGTTTGCAGTCTGCAAATTCTTCCCTGGAGTTATATTTTGGAGTCACTTTGCACAGTCTTGCTCTTAGAATAGTTTTCAAAGAGAGAAAACGCCTAAAGCGAAAATTCTCAATTCAACAGCCTCTTCCTTTGCTCACCCTCAGCCTGGCTCCCAAGGCAGGAGACGGGCATGTTCCGGGCGCGCCTCTCCCTCCACAGCCGCGCTGACGGGAGGAGGGAGGCACGGGGCTCCCACGGGGCAGCGGGACGCTCAGGGACGGCCACTGAGGTGGGACCCCAGCCGTACCCGTGGCCTGCACATTCAGGACGCGTACCTGGCCTGCGGGTGCCACGGGGCCCGTGTGGGACGTTGGCTAAGGACACCTGTTCATTGTTTTAGGTGTAAATGTGTCCCTGACCTTGGTAAGGTCAGGGCGACAGGGCAGCACCTCTGCCCACCCCCAGCCTCCCGTCCTGCCACTTGCGGACGGTCGCTGCTGTCCAGGCACCGGAGGGAGGACCACCCACCGCACTGAGGCCCTCTGAGGAGGGGCTGGGTTACCACCCTGGCCAAGTGTGTCCCATTCATTTTTTTCTTTTTTTTTTTGAGCTGACCGGTGGTTGCTGTGGGCACACAGCCGGCAGAGGGCTCACACTTCGGCTGGAGGCCGGGCGGGTCCCTGCTGCTGCCCCCACCAGGGGGCCGAGGGGTCCTCCCACCCACACGAAGCCCCACGGCCCCCTTGCTCCCGCCCCCAGCGCACACCGGACTCCATCCAGCTCCTTCTCAAAATGCTCCTTCGTCCCGGCCTCCACGTGCTGTCCCCCTGCTCACTGCTCCCTCCCAGGGCGACCTCGACCAGGACCATCTTCCCTCTCTCCCTCTCTTCTCCCCTCCTATGTACAACCAAACAGCCCGCATCTCCAGGGTTCCCTATGACCCTGAGCTCTTCTCCTCAAACGCTGTCTCTTCACGGTCCTGCGGTCCTGCCCCTTCTGCGAATGGGAAGCTCGTCTTCCAGTCTCTCCCTGGGACCCAACTGTGTGACCCCACCACCTCCCCAGGACCTGTGGTCTGAGACCGTCACGTTGGCGGAGCTGCACATCGAGGGCAATGCAGACGCTCAAATCAGGGCAGGGACTCTTCAAGAATTTACCCGGGCTCTTGGTTCTTGCTCATAACAATAGCCAACTCCTGTTGGGAACGTGAGCCGAGCGGTAGCAGAGACCATCCCCCCACACCTGTGCCTCGTGCTCAGAGCTGCTCCCCGAAGGAAGGTGGAGTGGGGGAGGAATACCCCAAGCGTCGTCGCCAGCCCTGACACTCTGACCTTTTCTCCCCCCATATGTCACTCATTAGACGTTTGTTGAATGAATGCATGAAGGCACATCAGACATGTTTCATGAATGTTTCACGGAGAACGTCATGTGCACACAGTCTGAAGGGAGGGAAGTGGGGAGGATCAAAGGTCGATGTCCGCAAGGTGCTAGACTGGGGGAAGTAAGGAAAAGAGGGATAAGAGAGAATTAGCTCCCAGAAGAATGTTTCAGAGGCATCTCAGCAGTGCCCCACAGCCTGGCTGAGCTCCTTATGCAGATGTAGGTGGAGCTGGGGTGGGGAGGAAGGCAGCAGGGAGGGAGGACACGAGAGGGGAAAGGATCCTCCCTCCCTTCCTGCTCCTTCCTCCCCCTTCTTTTCCCACCTTTCTCCTGTTGTGGATCAGAAGGGTGTGAGGACACCTCCTGACTCTACCTTTGGACCCATCCCTAGAACAATCTGTCTAACCCGCTAACCTCACCGAAGAACTCTCAGCTTTTCTCTGAGAGGTGGTCCTCGGACATGTGTTCGCGAACTTCTCTCCCTTTGGAAAACAAGTAGACGCTGGTGGCTGTGGGATTTCAGAGCATCACCCTGAAGTGACCTCATTTAAATCTCCCTGGCCACTGGCTGTGGACATGTGTACCTCTCACCCCCGGGGGAGGTGTGAGTGTTCATTGTCCCCGTGTTCCCTGAGGTTCCCGCCGTCCCTGAGGTTCCCACGGTCCCTGAGGTTCCTGCCGTCCCTGAGGTTCCCACGGTCACTGAGGTTGCCACTGTCCCTGAGGTTCCCACGGTCCATGAGGTTCCCACGGTCCCTGAGGTTCCCGCCGTCCCTGAGGTTCCCATGGTCTGTAAGGGTGCACTGAGCCTCACAGATGAGTGGGGGAGGGGATGCTAATTTTCAGGTTGGCGGTTCAGGAATCCTAGACTTCACGCTGCTCTGGTGGGGACGACAGAAGCCACAGGTGTGCAGCCCAGTGAGGGGCCCCAGCACCGAGGTCCCCACGGCCAAGAGGGAGTAGTCTCAGAGCAAGCAGGGGTGAGGGCTGGGAGGCACCTTCTTACATAACCAGGGAGTCCATTTGAAGTCGGGTTGGGATAGAAAATCTACCTGTGAAGACGTCTACAGGGAAATAAACATATAATCAATACATTTGTAAATAACAAAGTAAAAGAAGAATAAAGTGTGGCATAAACGAAACCTCGAAGCAGCAGCCCCAACTCTTCATAGCGGTAGGACTAGGCAGCTTCCCCTTCTGCGAGCCTCGGTGCGTGCCTCAGAATAATCTGGAAAACACTTCCCGCCTCCCGATGCTGTCCCGGGAATGCAGTCTGTGTCACGTGTGTAGGATGCTCCCTCAAGCGAAGGCTGGGGGCTGGTCTGGAGTCGCAGGCGGTCTGGGGACAGCCCCCGGGGCCACCTGCCGAGTGCGCTCGGGGCAGAGACGCTGTGGGCGCCCGGACGCCTGCACAGAAGAGGGAGGTGGCTGCCCACCAGGGGCGGGCACGGTCTTGGTGGTCAAGGGAACCCCACCGGGCTCTGCCCGCCGGCTCCACACTTTGCCTTCCTGCACGGGGAGCTGGAAACGCCGGGCTTGCATGGCTCTCAGCTGCCACCCACGCCGCTCGGCGGGTCCCCTCAGAACTCCGCATGGGTCACATTGCTGGAGGCAAAACTCTTCAAATCAACAAATAAGCAGAATTTACAAAGAATCCTTACCACAGATTTAATGTCCTGGGTTTGCTAATTTTCTCTCCAGCAGCAAGCCTCCGGATTTCTCTGCCCGCGCCTCTGGGCCAGTGGCATCTTCCCGGGGACCACCGGGGAGTCCGCACGCGGTCGACAAAGGACGGGCTCCCCGCCCCCCGCTTTGTCCTCGTGGCTGCCTGACAGCAGCGGCTGGGGAAGCCCAGAGACAAATGCTGCCGGGGGCCCTGTCACAGCAGGCACGCTCCTTCCAGCCCGGCCTCCCTCGCCGGCTCCTTCTTAACCTTGATGAGACAGGGCCTCCCGCGCGCGGTCTGGCCTTCCGGCGGATGGCCCACTGGAGGACAATGAATTGACTCTCTCGGGAGCCCAGACATTGCCAGAACACTGTCGAAATTCACGGCAGGGAGAAAAGACAGAGATTTCATCCGAACTCAAGGGTCTCTCCCTAACAGGCTGAGACATGATGCGCTCTGTCCTTGGAAATGGAAAAGGCGCTGCACACAGAGCTGGGAAATGCTGGCCACATGTGAAGGAACCCTGATGGCGTGGCCTTAAGTGCAGGTCGCTTAAGGACCCTGGGATGGCGGCTCGGGCTGTGGCTGCCGGTGTAAGTGATGGAGGGGCCTCCAGCTCCCTCGGCAGACACCCCTATCCTTCAGGGCAGGTCCGGGACGAGTCGGGTCCGGATGTGAAGCGAGGGCACCCCAGCAGGAGGGGCAGCTGGGCACGTGTGTGTGACAACAGGGCGTCAGACCTGGGAAGGCCAGAGGGTCAGAGGAGGGAGCCCCACTGTCCAGCCTTCCTCCGAGGCCAGCCGGGGCAGTCTGACCCTGGGCAGAGAGGTCTGGGTGATGGGAACATGGATGCTGGGATCCCAATGAGTGCGGAGTAAAATTCGGGGCGATCGTGAACACAGTGGGATGGACACGTGGTGTGCAGCTGTGACGTTGAGAACTCTTTCCTGGGGGGTCGGGGAGCACGGCGGGGGTCGCCAACACTCCCGCCTGGTGGAAGAGCTGTGGAGCCCCAGAGACACGGGGACCAGCAGCCCCAGGGCGCACTCATCCCCGGTCCTCTCTGGGGCTCCCCTGCTTCTCAGAGGAGGCGGACCTTAGGACCTCCTCCCCTCCTCTGGGCCGATCCCGTGCCGCTACAGCTCCAGCGCTGTTTCTACAGCTCAGACCCTCCGGCTCCTTCTTCGGACCTAACCTGGAGGAGATAATTAGCAGCAGCACCCAGCACCCTGCTTCTCCCTTCCTGCAGAACACAGGGCTCCTCTAACGTATTGTTACATTAAACATCTGAGTAACCAGCACGGGTCCGCTTGTGGCTGGTTAGGGTTCTCCCGAAACCATTAACGCCCACATGTTCCAAACCCAACGTGTGCGCAGATCTGATCGTATTGGAGATGCTTGTGCTGTTTCCATGGCAACCTCCTCCCCCACCCCACCATCGCCGCCACTCCCCGGTTTTAAGCTTAATTCTGTAAAAACATGCAATTCAGCTGGCAAGAGCTTTCAGATTTAAATATAGAGATTGGACTAAATTGGAGTCGAAGCTGTGTTTGAATCCAGAGCGCAGGGAACGAATAAAATCTGATAATGTTGTGGAATATGGGGGAAAACTGAGATGGGGAGGTAGAGCCCCATCAGATACTTTCTTCCATGTCAAATTATGCCTGATTTCGCTCTAGTGCTTGGTGTTTCACGAACATGTGTGCTAAGACATCTTTAAGGGGGAAAATTAGTTTGGATTTTTTTTAAGTGAGACTCTGTTCTGTTTGCATAACACATCTTGCTGTTTCGGTTTGTGGTCAGATGCCTGGAGACTGCGGATGCTGCCGCCGATGGTCTGCAAAGACGAGCTGGCCCCCGGGCCGGCTCCGCTCTACAAATGGAGCAGGGCAGACGTGCAGACCTTGACCCGATCTCGGGAGGCCCTGCAGGCTTCAGTTTTTACGTTGGGCAATTTACGAGCACCGCAGCTAACCTGCAGGATGGGGAAGGGCCCTGAGGCTCAGACAGCCGCCCACGGTCCCCTGATGAGACCATAACCATCAGCCCACCACACACACCTGTGTTAACCAACCGGGACCCAGAGAGAAGCCCAGCTGAGCCCAACCCACAAGACCCTGAGCTGCCTAAATGACTGTTTTTCTGACACTGAGCCCCGAGGCGATTTGTGCAACAAAAATTCTAACTGCTACACTGTCCAACAATAAAGCATTAGACTGTCTTCGTTGCTTGGGAAAAAAAAAAAAAAAACACAAAACCCTGCTATTCCTGCCTTTTTTTTTTTTGAAGATTTTATTTATTTATTTGGCAGAGAGAAACAGCTAGAGAGGGAACACAAGCAGGGGGAGTGAGAGAGGGAGAAGCAGGCTTCCCCCCGAGCAGGCAGCCTGATGCGGGGCCTGAGGACCCTGCGATCATGACCTGAACCGAAGGCAGACGCTCAACAACTGAGCCCCGCAGGCGCCCCTGTTCCTGCTTTTTAATGTGAGATCTTAAATGGTTTCTTGGTGAACGGAGAGCATGGCTCCTCATGCAACCCCGTGGACCTCAGATCCTCAGTCTTCCGCACACTGGGCTGCTCCTCTCTCTCTGCACATGAGCCGGCAGGGGGGCCCCCCAGGCCCAGCCCTCCCAGGGCCGCGCAGTCAGCACCGCTGCCCAGCGCTCTTGCTGAGCTGAACGTGGCCCGGAAATGGACCGCCGGTCACATGTGGGAATGTTCCTCCAGACCCCTTGTCCAGGTCTCAGATGTGTCCCCACAGATGGTGCTTCGGAGCCCACAAAACAACAGCAGAATGGGCGATGCACACCCACAGCACCTAGTAGGCACTTCGGTTTGTTGAACGGATGCTGACGGGGCTGCTGGCTGTTGGCACAGGTGGGGCGTAAGCAGAAGGCTGGCCGGCCCGGGGCCAGAAGGCTTTCTGGGGTGTGGGCTGCCCCCCGTGCCCGCTGAGCTGGCCAGCCGTCCTTGCGGTGCTGGGCACGTGGGGTCATCCGAAGCACTTTCTAAACATTACTTGATGCAGGAGAGGTATTTCTAAGTACTGAAGACAGTCACTATTCCTGGGAGGGTTGAATGTCCGCAGGCGGCCCGGCATCAGCCCGGGATCACGAACATTCCGGTAGGGTGGTCTGGCCATCACGCGCTTGAATTACACACGGCTCATCCGCACCTCCACTCGGCATCATCGTTTATGTCCTTCCCGTGGAAACGAGCCACGCTGTGGACAAGACAGCAGGCAAACGGCCAGGCTCTGCTCCCGTGTCCTGCTGTGTCTTAGAGACACTCGCATGCACAATTCGGCTCCTGGATTAGCAGGTTATACTGTTCTGAATACCGAGGGCATCAGACGTTTCGTATTTGTACTGATCTATCCAGCGGCCCTGCCAGGCAGAGGGGATTACCCTATTGTAAAGATGAAGACACAGAGGCTCAGAAAGGATGAAGCCGTGCCGAGGTCACAAGGCAGCAGAGGGGGTGGCGAGATGGGAGCCCCACAGAGGGAGCGGAGAGGGGCTCCAGCAGGACCCGGCTGTGGGCAGGTTTGCTCGCACAGTGGGCTTCCTTTCCGAAGGAGCCGGTCTCGGTGACGTCTTTTCCCCAGTGCTGAGAGGACTCCAACTGAGAGAGGACATGTCCCATTTGCATGTTTCTTGAAAAACAACCATTTGGGGTTGTGCAAAGAATTCAGGATCCAAATAGGCATCTGAGAGTGATCTGGTGAAGGGTGTTCATGACAATCCAAAATGCTTTCTGGGGACGGATGCACTGGGCCAATTGTCAGCGGCGGCAGCGTCTGCCACGGGGGCGTGATTGCCAGCTCACATACTGAACGTGGCCGCGAGCTCCGTGAGCACCACGGCGGGAAAAGGTCCCGGCAGGACCCCAGGGCGCCTTCCGTATGTTGAGCATTTCTGCCCTGGCCACAAGCGCCGAGATGTTTTTCTAACCAGATTCCAGGAGGAGATCCAGACTCGCCAAAGCATGTTGAATTCACGTGGGCACCTCCCACAGTTCGGTTATTTTTATGAGGCTAAGATATTATTACCGAGCGCAGAACAGCCGGCGCTAATTACCCCTCGGCTGATCTGCCTGCCTTTGTCATTGGGGCACGGGCGACATCTTGCTGATTCTATCTTTGATTCCAAGAAGCAGCCCAGTGCACCTGCTCCCTTCAGGAGGGCCGGCCCCGGGAAGAGGTGGGACGTCCTTCAGCTGAACGGCAGCGAACCTACTGTGTGCCCGCACACTGCGAGGCCGAGAGCTTCTCCCGCTCGCCGGAAGCCCTTAGCACCTGCACAGCTGCCCAGCTGCCCGTCCCCAAGGGAGGTCTGCCCTGCCCTAGCAGGTAATGCAGGAGGCCGCGGTGAGGCTCCTTCAGGGAGCATTCGGCGCAGTATGACGTCAGAACTTGGTCTGAGTCTTTGCTGCCGAGCGGAGAGGGCAGGAGTGCGGGAGCGCGTGATAATGAGCCGTGCCCCCGCACGGGGACAGGGTCAGTGCAAGTGAAGGACTTCGAGTAGAGAGCCCCGTTAGGTCTCTATGACGTGCACCTGTCATCCTCCCCTCCGGCTCCTCCCCCACCTTCCTCCACGGCCCCCACCTCCCCGTCTCTCCCCCTCTCCCCCTTCGGCTCCCAATCCTCCCCCTCCCTCTCCTGTGCCCTCTCCCTTCTCATCAGGAGCAGCAGGTGGGCCCCAAGGCTGGCTGCCCGGGGTCCTCCCCTGCCACCATGGTCCTTATCCCATCAGGTAGACTCTGACCCCTTCCTTGAACCCAGGCTGGCCTGACTTAGCTGACACAACGGAGACGAAGTGACCTGGAGACCCCGAGGCTCCATCAGAAGCCCCGCCGCGTGTGACTGGGTCCTCCCGAGGGGCTCCCGGCTACTCCGATAAGCGGAGGCCCAGATGCGCAGCCTCACGTGGTGCTAGTCGGCCGCCCGAGCTGAGCTTCCAGACCACGACGCCTCTCCCCTGTCCGTCACTGACCGCCGCTCCGGCGCCTCCCGCCACACCTGCTCAGGAGCCCCACGAGGCAGCTGGTCCAGGGGTCCTGAGGGGGCCCTGGGGGTCCTGATGAGTGCTGTCCGCAGGCGCTCGGTGGGCAGACGGGCTGCAGAGAGCTGGGTCCACTGCCTTCCCGGGCCCCCTGCTCTGTCACCATGACCTCCCCAGGCCTCGGTTTCCCCCTTGCAGAGTGGAGGGGCTCATGGCCTCAGGCTGAAGCAGCTCTGGAGAGGCTCGGGGGAGGGGTGTGCGGATGTGGATGGACGCGCCCTGCAGACAGAGCTTCTGTGACGGCCGTCTGGCCCGGCACAAGGGACCAAGGGGGCATAGGGACACTCCCTGCGCTCTGGGGATGGACGAAGGGCCAGCTGGGAGGGAGCTGTCCCCATCGCGCCTGTGCATTCTGTTTGCACCCACATTGGACACAGACTTCCTGAGCAGGGATGGACCCACCTGTCACGTGATTGCCAGAAACAGGCGACATTCTGCACGCTCTGCCCATGGCCCCCAGGATGGAGGTTATTCTCTGTCCTGCTCGCTTTCTTCCGAGGCCCAGAGGGCTGAGTGACCGGAGGGCCCATGCTGGCATGGACGAGCCAGGGAGGATCCACCCAGGACCCCCGAGGGCCCACACCCCACAGTCGTCTGGGGCCGGCCTGCCTCCAGGGACTGGCAGGGCATCCCTGCCCGTGTGTTGGGGGCCCCAGCCAGAGCTCAGCACATGTCCTCAGGACTGTCCACGGCGTGCACTCTCCAGGCCATGGGCCGGACGCTGGAGACCCCAGGACAATGCCATGGAGATCAGGAGAACAGGAACTCAGTCTGAACCTCAGGTAGGAAACCAAAGCCAGCCCACACTGGCACAAAGCTCACACCACACTTCTAGTTCGGTAGGGAATGCCATGTGAGCTCAGGGCGACCACAGGCCGGTGGCAACGGGCATCACTGATGGCAGAAGAGAACCATGACGGCCGAGGACATGGCACTGTGCCAGGGTCCCAGCAGGGCCGTCCAGGCTCTGTGACATCTCACCCTTCGCTTCCCTGATAGCTCAGCCGGGATGGAACCGTTAGTTGGCGCAGACTTGGCTCGGAGACAGTCCCCAGCCTGGCGTGGGGCACCGGCGAGGAGGAGGGAACAGAAGCATGCGCCCCACCCCGAGAAGGGTGGTCTGGGAGGACAATCACAGCCTGAGGGAAGTGCTAGGATGAGCTGGGGCCGCAAAGCTGGGAGGTGGAGGGGTCACGGCACTCAGGAGAAGCCACCAGGAAGGGGCCGCCTGTGCTCGTCCCCCGGGAGGGCCCACGGCTCCAGGCGTGTTCTCCGGCACCGGGTCAAGAGAACCGAGTAGTTGGAGGGACGCCACAGCTTCCGGAATGTCAGCCGTGTCACGCAGGTGAGGACCCCACAAACAGAGAGAGACGGACACGAGGAACACACGTGATGTGGGCTGCTTGTTGAGCCCTGGCTTCTGCCCCCTTCCACCATCTGACCTTTCCCCTTTGACCTTTCTCTCTACTTCACTTCAGTTCGCTCCTTTCCCACATTTGCTGCTTTCCGTCCCCTCCCTGGGCTCTCGGGTCCCGGTTTGTCTCTCTTCCCCAGGACGCCCCCCTGACTGCCCAGTGTCATAGTGTGTCCTCCTGTGAGAACCACATGTCGCCTCCTGGGGGCTACGCCCCTCCCCTCCCAGGGGCCCTCACCCACGCACCTCTGCCTCCACAGAAAGTGACCCCGAGAACAAGGGTCAAGACATGCATCTCAGCCACAAAACGGAGCTCAGAAGTGGGGCTTCTTGAAGGGAAAGGCAGTCCCCTCTCCATCAAAGGGACACATCTCTGTGCTGGACACTGGGTCACTTCCCACTCAGACCTGGGGGTGCATGGCTGAGCGAGCAGTCGGTGGGGCGGGGTGAGGGGAGGTGCGGGCAAGCCCTCAGGTATGAACGGAACCCCTAAACCCCTGCTCATGGAAGGGGGGGCGAGCCCCAGCTCCGAGATGCCCAGGTAGAATCTATCATATTCTTTACCCAGAAGGGGGAACAAGATTCGAGCAGAAGGGAGAGAGGTGACAAGCGGAGCCCAGGGAGACCCACAGACGGCGCAGTGGGATCCCAGACCTGGGGTGCACCTGGGGCCGCAGAATGCTGTGTGCCCCCGTGCTCAGGTGTAGTATGCAGATAGCCGGTGCTGACTTTTACATGCTCTGGAGAATGGTAGAACGCACCAAAGAGGGTTTGTGTATTGTCATAAAATGCAGGAAACTAAAGGAATACTCGATTCTTCATTAAATCTTAGAATGGTCTGGCTCTGGGATTAAGTAATTTTAGGACCCATAAAATCAGCCATCCAACCCACAAATATTTGCCATGTAGAGATGAGGAAAGGGGCCAGTTGTGTGGATTCAACCCAATTAAGCAATCATATCCAAAAGCACAGATGCCCAAACCTACCACAGGAAGATTCTTAATAATGCAGTCTGAAGTTGTGCTCAGGAAATGCATTTTGCACAAACAGAGAAGTAAACAGACGGTGCTCATGACTGGAGTAGAAGCTGGTAGGCGCTGCTTGGGCGTGTGGGAGAGCGAGAACGCGCGTCACGGGGGCCCGGGTGAGGACCCCAGATGCCCTCGGGGAGCAGTGGGCCCTGCAGGACTGGACATAAAGGTCAAAGCGTGAGTCTGGACACGATTAGAACCTGGCTGCGATGTGACGGGCACTCGCCTCCTTCCAGCAGTCCTGGGGTCAGAGGCCCCGGGTGCCTGCGGTCTGGACACACGGATGCACGCGCACACACGTGCACATGGATGCACGCACCCAGTGAGGGCCCGGGGGTGAGCGCCAGGCCCAGCGGCACAGGTGAGGGCTGTGGACATGGGGAGCTCCTCTGTTTGCAAGAGCTCAGCTGGAGGAACTTCTGCCCCCAGAAGGTCTCTTTCCATGTCCTATCAGAGCAAAGGCCTCCTGTTTGTTCCACATCTGGGTGGAGCCAACCTTACACAAGGAGAGCTAACTCTCCTTCCACACCTACTTGTGGCCATAAACACGCTGATGCATCAAGTGATGGGAGAGAGACAGAGCGGTGTGCTGACGTTTCAGCTGGGGGATCATATCCCCGGCCTTTCTATCTCGATTTCCAGCCAGAAGGGTAACGCCGGCCGGCACCTGTCCCAAGTCAGGCGTGCAGCTGGGCTCCGGGCCCCTCCTCAGCCTCCCTGACGAGCTGGAGCCGCCCCAGCGACACGAGGGGCGCGTTCCCCCCGCGCGATGCGCGGAAGCTCCTAGCGGCCCGGGTGAAGCGCCCTCTCCGCCGGTTCCGCGATGATCAGCCAACTGCAGACCTAAATCTCTTACGTGCATTTCATCCATTTTACTTCCCCCGAAATGCAGTCCTTCTTTCATAAGACTCGGCGACGAGTGTTTTCCGCAATCGTCACTCACCTGAGTGCGTCTCCGTGACGCCGCGAACCCGAGCAGGATCCGATGGCAGCCCCTGGGTAACGACCGCCCTGCGGAGAGAGAAGCGCTGGTCCCACGGCTGCGAGCGGTTCTGAGCGCAGCATCGGTTAAGCACAGCCTTGGGAGGAGGCCTCTGCCGCCCCGGCCCAGCCAGACACGGGGGGTGTGTTGTGACGAGGCCCCCCACTGCTTGATTGTAACGGACTCAGAGATACACAAATGGGGAGCTCCGGGATGTGAATCGGGGAGGACTCCTGATGGCCTCCCGGTCCCGAGACTCCGAGGCTCCGGGGCTGGAAGGTGAGGAGTCCTGTTAGGTCGGCGGGGGGCCAGGCCCCCGAGCAGCCCTGCGCTGCCCCCCCCCCAGACGCCTCGCCCAGAGCTTCCCAGGGTGCAGCTCCTCTGTCTTGGCCACAGAGGGGCCAGAGAGCCTCGTGCCTGGTGTCTGGAGTCCACGACATGATCGCCGCCATCGTCGCCGTGGTTGTTGGGCGTGGCCGTCTTGTGATTGTTAATTTCCTTCTAGGGATGGATGAGTGCCCGCCTGCTATGTCCGGCCCAACGTCAGCTTTCTGTTCAAAAGACTTTGTGTTCGGGACATCAGGGGTGCATCTCACAACACACACGGGCGGGCAGAGCGCACCTGCTGGTTTTCTGTCCACCCACTTGCTGAGGGGGAGTAGAGCCCGCAGAGTCCCTGCAGAGCGCCAGCGGCCGCCAGCCCGTCTCTCCGCCTCCGTGACAATGCAGCCCCCGCTCCCCGCCAGATCGGGCCCCGACCCTGCCGAGCTGCGCAGCCCTGGACCCGGCCCGCTGCCCGGACCCCATGCAGTCATCACAGGAGCTAAAGATGAAATGCTGCAGGCGCCTTCTCTCGCCCACTCTGTGTCGAAAGCAGGCCCTCGTGGGAGGGAGCATCCACTGGGCATAGTGGGGAAGGGGAGAGAGCAGGAGGAGGCCAAGAGAGAAGGCATCCCCAGGGAGCTGTGGCCTGTCCCTGTCCTCAAATCAAGGGATCTCGGGTGCAGAGAGGGGCCTGCTGCTCAGAGCTTCAGGCAGAGCTGAGATGATGGGTTCAGGGAGCCCCATCGTACGGACCCTCGTTTCCATGAAAATCTTCTACCAGAGCCCCCTGCAGCCTGAGTCTCCGTTCTCTCCACAAGGATGGCGGGCAGGGAAGTCTGGACCCTGCGTCCGCAGCCCCCACGGGGCAAAACCTCCAAGGGGCAAGGCTAAGGTCCCTGCTCCGGGGGCCCTGCCTTCCTTGCTCTCCCGGGGCTCCTGGTGGGCAGGCCTTTCTCCTCGGCTCCCAGCCACAGTCCTGCTCTCGTGGCAGGCTCTCCCCACAGCGGAGGACTCTGCAGCAGCAGCCCTCGCAGACTCCTCACGGGTGTGGAATTCCCCAGGAGGAAGAGGCGCCGGAGGAGGTCACCCCAACTGCCAGCACACTGCATATTTCCTGGGAACATTGGTCGTGACATTTGATAAATATCCTGATGCTTAGAAACCAAAGTAACGGGGGCGGGTGTGATCCGGGGGTGCGGGGCGGGCTCACGGCGGTGGCCCGGGTCTGCACTGGGGGCCGGCTCTCGACGGCCCCTGCTGCACTCAGCCTGGGTCTCCCCGCCTCCGCATCGCCCCTGGCCTGCTCCCTGTCCGCAGCCGTGTCCCAGGAACTCGGGATCAGAGGTGAGCTGAGCACAGGGGCGCATCCCACCGCCATTCGGGCAGACTCGTCTCAGACACACTGTGTCCCTCCCGCACCGACCTGCAGGCACAGTGGCGTCGCCGTGGCCTTGTGTTAGGAGAAGTTAAGGACTAAGGCTGCAGCCCCAGAGGGTGGGGAGCAGTGTGGAGGGACACAGCCCAGCCGCCCTAGCCGCATTCCCCCTCACCTTGTGGGGGAAACCTCTGGATCCCAGGAGGGGACTGGGCGGGGATGACTTCTCACCACACCCGACTCCTGGAGGCGTCTCCTGCAGCATTGCCTTCCGCTCAGCCTCAGGCAGGCCCTGGGTCTGTGCTCCCGAAAGCCTGACAGATGCCTTAGTGAGAGTGGTTTGGGGACCTCACAAGGGACGGTGGCATCAGGGAGGGGGTTGACCACAGACCCAAAGCCATTGGCCCGCAAGCTGGGAGGCTCCGAGGCAGGAAAGAACCTCGGGCAGCAGGTCAGGAACCTGTTGGGGTGTCCAGGTGCGTAGGGAAGCATTTAGCTCGGGGTGTTGGTTCTGAAAGAAGAGCGGGAGCCCGGAGGGAAGCTGGGAAGTGCCAGGAGGGACAGCACGGTCAGCTTCTCCTCAAGTGGGGCATGGGCAGGGTCTTCATTGCAGAGGGACTGAAATACCCTTCTCTCTGGCAGGAAGTAAATGGACAGCACCCAGGACACAGAGCGCCCCAAAGCACGGCAGAGGAGAGTCCCCTTCAGATGATGTTAGCACGCAGTCTCCCGACAGGTGGAAGGGGCTCGCGGGGACCGCTGCTCCGCACCTGGGCCTCAGGAACCGCGTGATCCACGTGCACGGGTCCAAGAAAGTGGGCATGAGGCGCTGAAAGCCATCAGCAGGGAGCCCTGACCCCAGGGGCCACCGTGGGTGCGAGTCGGGGTCTGAGTTTGCACCTTCAGGGCTCGCAGCTCAGTGAGGGAGGACGAGCAGGCTGTTTGGACCCCGGAGGTTCAGGGCAGCCCGGGCTCTTGGAGGCACCTCTGCCAATAAATACAGCAGCACCCAAGGGCAGCATCCGGTGGGGCAGAGGGAGGAGGTTCAAGAGCTGGTGCAAAGGAAGAAGGCTCCCAGTCCAACAGTGCTGCTCCCGGGAGAGCAAGGACGGGTGAAAAATGTGAGACGCTCAGGCTTCCTGGCACCTAGGCTAGGAACAACGGAGACATTCCTCAGGGTGCAGAGGAAAGACTAGAAAAGATGTGACAGCAAGGGATGCTTGGGCTGCCACCGGAGGGGCCTGATTCCCTCAAGGACCCGGGAGACTCAGAGGTGGAGGACGGCATCTGGGAAGAGCTCGTGGTTGAGGGATGGAGGCCCCCGCCCCCCCCTCCCGGGCAGGTGTGTGCGCCAGCGGCAGGGCCCACGCAGGGATCTAAGGGCAGGGGCTCTGGGGCAAAGACCAGCGTGGGATGCGGGGTCAGCGACCTGAGCAACTCCAGAGCACGAGCACGGCCAGTCCCCTGTGGACAGAGCAGCGGGGTGGCCACAAGGAGGGGTGAGGGCGCCAGGGGCCAGGAACACGGGCGCGGCTGGAAAGGGGGACCGGGAAAGAGAGCCTCCTCCAACAAGACATGGAGGGGGAGAACTCATGGTGCAGAGTTTTACCCAAAAGGAATCTGCCCCATCCCTGACCTCGCCCCCAGACCGGGTGAGGGCGGTGACGCCATAGCCACCTTCCTGCAGGAAGAACTGGGCCCGCCCACCAGCACCTCGAAGCACAGCTGCAAGGAGAACCGGTCTCCGTCTCCGGGGTCCACGCACCGTGAGCGCCCGGCCTGCACCCCACAGCTCCCCAGTACTGAACTCCAAGAATACTGCGCTGCTTGGGAAACCTGCCCCAGAGGCTGGCTGGGGAGCATGGAGCCCCCACTCTGTGTGTGTGTGTCTGCGCCAAATTTCCACCTTTCCTAAGGACCCCAGTGGAAGGGGGTTAGAGCCCACCCACGGGCCTCATCTCTACCCCCTTTTCAAATGAGGTCACCTCCCTCGTGAGAGCTCGGCGCAGGTCCCCCAGGATAAGGACCCAGCCCAGGAAGAAGGGGGGTCCCCAACTGCGGAAGAGATGTCTTGGGGAAGAAACCAAGACCGCCCGCTCCCTCTGCACACCAGCGGCACTCCGCCTCCCCAGAGACCTGCCTGGAGGGACGGGAGTCACAGCCAGCCCAGCCCAGGGGGACGGCCGAGACCGGAAGCCGTGGAGAGGTCCCTCTGGACAAGGGACACACCTGGGCCCTGCACGTCCACTCACAGGGACCTTGTCTTCCGGTGCTCACCAGCCGCGATGGCGGGCCCAGCGTTCCCCCGACGCCAGTTACCGCCGACCCAGCGAGGCCGCCTCGCCCGACTGAGCCTCGCAGCCCTGCCCGCTGCCCTGGCCAGTGTGCCTGGCGCCCCCTCCCCCGTGCGGGCTGCACACCCTGGACGGCCTCCGCGAGCGACGCCAACCCCAGCCCCACAAAGGCCTCTCCGAGGTTTTTAATTGAATGTTTTCAAATTCTGTACTTGAGCCAGAGGCACCATGCTCTCAGAGGGCATGATTTTACAAATTGGAGAAAAAAGTAAATAAAACAAATGAAAGGGTTTTTGTTCCCTCCCTCCCCCACCGACACCTTATGACGAGACCGGCGTGAGCGGGCGGTAAGTGCCCGGAGCTGCTGCGTGGGCCCTTAGCCTCCCCACAGCCTGCTCCCTCCTCACGCAGGAGTCAGGGCTCCCAAAGCAGGGGGACGCCGGGACCCGGCACTCCTGAGTCCTGCCTCCCCCAAGTCCAGCGACGGAAGTCAGGTGCCGGCTCCTGGACTGGATGGCCAGCATTGGGCCCCACACACCCGTGAGAAGAGACTGCTCTGCTCTACCCTCCGCGAGCTGTCCGAACAGGTGGCCCAGCGTCCACTTCTCAGACCTTGAGGCCCGACGGCAGACCAACCTGACAGCTCAAGCATCTTCTGAACCGGGTCTCAACGAGGCTTGCTTCTCTCTCGGGTCACACAGACGTAAAATGAAAACTCAGACCTGCTTGCTGCCTCGGTCTCCAGCCTGGAGGAGACCTGACTCCCCAGGAACAGAGACAGGGAAAGAGGGCAGCAGAGGGGAGGAAATGTGTCATGTTTCTTTGCCCCAGAACCGTAAGGACCCACGGATGGGGACAGACGGGCCTTAGAAGGCCACAGCCCATGTTCCCTTCCCTGGTGAGGAGTCACTTCTGGGCAGCACCTCTCTGACCATCTCTGTGGCCGAGGCACCTGCCGGGCGGGCCTGAGACGTGGTGTCCGCTCTGCCTCACGGACCTCCAAGCGTGGCCGCGGGTCTCAGCCAGCCCATGGAGCCCGGAGGTGGGTGTTGGCCAAGGTGGGTTAGCGGTAGATTTCCTGGGAGGCCAGGGCGCCACCAGGGACCTCCAGAAGCTGCTGTTGGAGGTAGGGGCCCTATTCCATGACTTACCCTCTCTCCATGGTCGCTGAATTTCCTCTATTAATATCCTGCCCTCAAAAAGCCTCAAGGCCTCTACCGGATTTAACTATTCTCAACAGAAATATGACTATGACTTCTAAAATATATATAATAAATATGTAATTCTATAAATATAAATATGACTTCGAAATACTGCTTGTTTAGATACTTAAAGCTTGTCCCCAAATTCCTTAGTTTTCAGTACTCACCTGTCTTTCAAACCTCTTCCCTCATACTCACTCCCTCTGGACATACCTGCCCTCTAGCCACCTAGAGGCAAAACATCAAAGGTCCTCTCCTGCTCTGTGCCTGAGACTTTGAAGGTGCCTCTACACTCTCTAACTGAAGAACTCCTATTCATCCCTCAAAACCCAGAATAAACATCTTCACTGCCAGAGCATCCTTTTTCCTCTCAGCAGAGTTTATGAGTCTTACCTTCCTCTTCTCACATTTTCCATTATATCCAGGCAATGGTGGGTCCCCTGCCTCGACCACCAGCTCCTCACCTCTGGGACAAGGTCTGGTTTGTTGTTAGGCTCCCAGGGTGCCAAGCTCAGTGTCTTCCCTGTGGCAAGGGCTCAGGCATCCTCTGTTGAACGAACGTGTGTTCTCTGAGCTCACAAACATCGTAGCAGAGAATACACTAAGACCCAAGGATACACTCAGGGTTGCTGAGCATCGGTTTAATGAAGAGGGCCTGGCTTGGAGCCTCACACATGGCAAAGCATGATGCAGAAGAGTCTGGATTGGAGGACCCGAGTGTAGAGACGGATTAGTGAGATCTCCACAGACAGAGGACAGGGGCACAGACTGTCCTGGCTGAGGCTCACCCCAGACTCACTCTGGGAGCCGGATAACGCAGATAGGGAAAATGCAGAAGGGACAGGAACAGAACGGGCATCTGGGAGGCTGCCAGGGAGAGCGCCTTACAAATCCTCGAGCCAATGGTCTCATGACGTCTCTAGACCTTTACCCAGAAAGAATTATCTCTGTGGGCCCAGCACCTTCCTGGGCACGTGGTACCTACCCGGAGCAAGTTGGCGTGGCTCTCCTCCTGGCTTCCTGGGGTGTGGACCATCCGCCTTGCGCAGCCTTCCCCTAGACCCAGGCTGTGAATGGGGTGGGGAGTCGTGTGGGAATGTAGATGTGAGCCCGTTGCACACGCCAGTGGAAAGAAAGGGTAACTTCCTTCAGAGGACCCCCACCCGTCGGGACAGTGGGCTTCGCTATTTGGGGCTTTAAGCAGAGGGAAGGATAAACTTTCTCGTCGTGTCTGCATCCCAACGGTTTCTTCTTTATGCTGAAGCCTGGCGGGCCTGTGCCTGGCGTGCCCCTCTTCTGCTCCGTGCAGCACGACGGGAGTCTGCTGCTCGCCTGGGCAGTACGCCACATGAATATTTTACCGGGCCGCGTGCGTGGGTAGGGAGAACGAGGCTCCTACAGACTCTGACAAAGTGGACCGGATCCCAAGCGAAGGGGGTGACACGCGGCACCATTGTTCTCCTCTTTGACAAATACGAGATACTGTGAGCCCGGGAGCTTTATTAGAACACAGGGAAGGAAATTAGCTCCCTCCCACCTGTCACGGGCGGGTGATGAAGTGCCTCCTCCAGTCTCCTCCGTGAAGTCCTGCGACGAAGCTGCTTTTAACCACGTTCTCTCCCAAGCATGAGGCAAGAACAAACGTGACAGAGAGAACAGAAGTGACAAAAGTGGAGGGTGGGCGGCAAATCTACCTGCATACTGCACATCACAGGAAGAGGGATCCCAACATCGCGGCAGCCCTGGGTGTGTCTCTGGGGTCAGGGTCCTTATCCACACTCTGCACAGGATGGCACGGGCAAGGTGCTGAATTTAATGGACTGACAGCCACAGAAGACAGAGCACGGCGTCCATAAGAACCGAAGTGTTCTTCCCTAGCCTCACGAACAGTCGTGTTCCTTGTGACATTAAAATGATACCCAAACAAAAACATGCATGTGCATGCTCATGGTGCCCTACTCTCAACATCCCAGAGGTGTTAGCTCCCTCCCACCTGTCACGGGCGGGTGATGAAGTGCCTCCTCCAGTCTCCATGCTGAGCCACTGTTGTGGATCCAACACAAGCTGCCACGTGGGGAGCCTTCAAAACATGGCTCTCAGTGAGGGGACCCAGCACCCCATGATTCTGCCAATAAGCAGTGTGCCGAGGAGGCAGATCCATGCAGACAGGAAGTGGGTTCATGCCCGCCGGGGGCTGGGGAAGTGGAGAAAGGCCACCAAAGGTACGAACAGGTTTCTGTGTGGGGTGATAAAATGTGGACGTATTCAATGGTGACAGTTGCGTGACGTCATGAACTCAATACATGTCACTGCTTGTATCTGTCCCGTGGTGTGTATTTTACCACAGCAGAAATGGTACCCACACCTCAGTGTCCACAGATGGATGGATGGACAAAGAAGATGTGGTGTGTCACTCAGCCATACAATAGAACAAGACCTTGCCATTCACGACAACATGGGTGGACCTTGAGGGTCTCATGCTAACGGAAATAAGTCAGAGAAAGACAGGTACCAGATGATCTTACTTACAAGAGGAAGCCAAAGAAAGAAAGAAAGAAAGAAAGAAAGAAAGAAAGAAAGGAAGGAAGGAAGGAAGGAAGAAAGAAAGAAAGAAAGAAAGAAAGAAAGAAAGAAAGAAAGAAAGAAAGAAAGAAAGAAAGAAAGAAATCCACAGAGACAGACTAGTGGTGGCAGAGGTGGGGATGGAGGGGACCAGAATGGGCAAAGGGGGCCACAAGGTACAACTGAGTCACGAGGAAGTGACGTGTGGCACCGTGGTGACTACAATGGACCACAGCATGCTGCAGACTTGAAAGTTGCTAAGAGAGTAGATCTTGAAAGCTGTCATCTCAAGAAAAAGAGTTCTGTAACTCTGTATGTTGACAGGTGTTAATTAGAGTCATCATGGTGTGCACTCTGCAGTGTATACAAATATGAAAGCATTCCATCGTACCCCTGAACACTATAATGTTCAATGTCGATTGTACCTCAATCAAATAAATAAATAATAAATGAATAAAAGTGATAACTAATACATGCATGTTATTTGTTGAGTTCATACACACCAGACGCCGAGCTAAATGCTGTCATGTTTTCTCTCACTTTTTTTTTTTGTACCCCACTGAGATCCTACCTTTGTTTCACAAATGAAGACACAGGACAGTGAAGCTGTCTGCTTGGTAGGAAATGGACCCCAGATTCTAGCCCAGGTCTGTGCAATGCCCAAGTCCACAGTGTTAGTCACTAGGTGATGTCTTTCGGTCCTGACAACAGAAGAGCTCCATGGTCAACTAGTTTGGGAAACCCTTCATTACAGAGATTGGCTTGATGGACACAGAGCATTTTAGAGCCTTAGAAATGGTAGTGAGCATTTTGAATCCCAAGAGAAGGACACAAGGCACTGTTTTCCCAAATGCCTTCAGACTAGTAGCATTGTTTTCAGTCCACTTGTTACTACAGGAAGCATTTTAGCAAACACTGGTCTCATTCCCTTTTGCTCAAAGGTACCAACGTTGGAGAGGACAGGCCTCTAGTCCAAGATGACAACTCGCAGAAGGGAACAGGCACTTGGCCAGGAAGTGGATGTGAAGGTGGATGTGGAGAAGACAGACAAAGGATACCCAGGGAACCACGTCAAGTTATTCAAGGTCAAAAAGCTGGAGAGATAATGCAGTGAAGGAGGCAGACCTTAGCAGGTAAATTACACCATTGAATGAAATCTTGGAGGCTGTCTAGTCCAACAATATTCATCTACCTATCCATGCACCCATCCGCCTATCCACCTATCTACTCACCCACACACTCATTCATCCATCTATCCACTTATTAATTCATCTATCTATCTATCTATCTATCTATCTATCTATCTATCTATCTCTATATATATTTAGTCATCCATCCACCTACTTATCCATCCATCCATCCATCCATCCTTCCATCCATCCATCTGCCTATCCGTCCACTTATCCATCCAGCCATCCACTCATTCTCTCACCCATCCATCCTTCCATCCATCCATCCATCTGCCTATCCATCCACTTATCCATCCAGCCATCCACTCATTCTCTCACCCATCCCTCCTTCCATCCACCATCCATCCACCCATATACACATGCATCCATCCACCTACCTATCCATCTGTTCATTCAGGACATGTTATTTGACAGCCTCTGATGCACGCTTCATAGTTAGAGTAATTGGGGTTTTAGGAGTAAAAAAAGAAATCATTTCCCTCTACGAGGAAAGACAGACAAAAATAAACAAACACACGTATAATATATGGGAGATATCCAAACTTTGAAGAAAAATAAGCAGTGGTAAAAGCTGGAAAAAGATGAGGTAACCTCCTCCTAATCAGCCATTCCCAGTGGAAACCCCTCTTGATTAAAAGTCTTCCTTAGGGGCGCCTGGGTGGCTCAGTTGGTTGAGCGACTGCATTCGGCTCAGGTCATGATCCTGGAGACCCGGGATCGAGTCCCACATCGGGCTCCCTGCTCTGCGGGAAGCCTGCTTCTCCCTCTCTCACTCCCCCTGCTTGTGTTCCCTCTCTGGCTGTGTTTCTCTCTGTCAAATAAATAAAAAATATTAAAAAAATAAATAAATAAAAGTCTTCCTTAATGGAACCAAAATCAGCCTACTCTATGTTTTGGCCTTGGTGCTAACTTTACTCTCTGAGATGCTCCTCTCCCCCCCGTGCCAGGTATCCAGGGGTCTGATCAGGTCCTCTATGAGCCTTCTCTGGCCTGCATGAGGTTCATGGCTCTACTCTTCCTGACTGCTCACCACTCACCCCGTGGTCAGTCTACATTCACTTGATGCCTCCTGTGATCAGACCCTGTGTAAAGGGTTCACTGTATATAGTTGAGTGAGACAGAGATCTTGGTTTCGAATTATTCAGAGTCTCAGGAACGGAAAAATAATTACAACAGAGTATGTGATGGACATACGTCAGCCTGCTCTACCCAAGGCTCCGTCACTGCGGCAGCCTCCAGCTGGCCTCCCTTGCTCCAGTTGGGCCTTCCCAAACCATCCTGTCCAGCGGAGGATCCAGAAGGTTCTTTTCAGAACATGAGCCAGCAGACAAGTGCACATGAATGGCGTGTTTACAGGGGAGGGGAGGGGAGCAGAAAGTAGCTGAGTTATGACAAATCTACTTGATGGGCTATTAGGTAGCCTTTAAAGTCATTGTGAAAAGTCCTGTGTAATAAAACAAAAATGCTTTTCGCATAACGTTGAGTACAAACATCAGTTGCCAAATTGAGTGTGTACAGTAGCATGGCTGTGTGAGGTCTCCTCGTGGAAGGAGCTGGGTTTTCTCTACACTGACGCCAGCCAGCGAGACAAATCCAGAGTGTGAGGGCTCGCAACATGCCCAGGGGCAGCCTCGCGTGTGCGGCACCCTGAAGACAGGAAGGAAACCCTGGGCACAGCGCGCTTCTCGAGTTGGAGAAGAACTCAGATTTTCCCCAGAGATAACCCAACTGGTGAAAGCACGTGGGGACTGCCTGCCGTCTGCAAACTGGCCAGGGAAGGGCTGGGGCTGGGCCGGAGCTCCGTGCAGGCCTGCCTTCTGAGGTCAGAAGCACTGAAGGGAGATGCAGGTGTGTTCCAGGCCTCTGCTATGTGGGGTGGTCACTTCCTCCTTCAAGTGGGTGCTGGCTCCTGCTCAGGCTCCCATGTGCTGAGAGACCATGTGTCTGGAAGGCCCGGCCATGGAGTGTCTGAGTCTCCAGGCACCGAGCCACTGCCGCTCCCGAGGGGCCTAGACATCACAGATGACCCTGCTTGGACCACAGCAGCTGCTCTAGTTGAGGTTCTGTGGAATAGACACGAAGCAAGGTACGGGAGAAAGGCTATGATTCCAGCCCTGTACAGCTCGTGAGCCAAGCGGATGATTTCTTGTCTCTGAGGAGACTTTGCTGTAGACGGGCTGGGGTTGGGAGTTCCAAGAAACAAGAGACCGATCCCGTAATTAGGACGGCAAGAATGACAGCAGCCACGCTGGTCTTTCTGTGTTGGTGACCAGCGCAGAGCCCTATGCTAGGAGCCTGAGGACATGGCAGATTCTGGCAGGACCCCTCTGGGAAGACCTGAGAGGAACATCATTTGACTTGGAATGTCAAGAGACCTTCATCAGCAGAGGACGAGACAGGTGCATGAAGGGCCCCGTTGGAGAAGCTAGGAAGGGGAGCCAGCCCTGGGGACAGAGCTCACAGATTCCCGGGCACCAGAGGACCCCAGGATGGGGTGGGCGAGGTGCCTGAGGACAATGAAAAGGCAAAGGTCATGTTATGGGGCAGTGTATGGGGCACTCCCTCTCAGTGTGGGAGGTTTGTCAGGAAAAAACTAACTTGGGCATATACCTCCCAGGTGTGACTGCCCTCCTTTCTACACGAAGACGTGCAGTGAGATGTGAGCGTGCACACACTCAGACATATACACATGCACACACACCCAAATACACACCTATACACACTCACACAAACACATGTGCTCAAGCATGTGTGTATACACATACGTTCATGCTCACACACATACGCCCTCACACGTACTCACATGGCTGACAAGGAGGAGGGTACTGCCTGGCGGTGCGGGCCTGGAGTCGGGAGGCCTGTGAACCTGGCACAGGTCTGTCCTGCCCCTGGAGCCCTGCTGCCTTAGCCGTGGGCGGAGACCATGCTGGGGAGAGCGGTGGCCGGGCCGAGGCAGCCCTGCAGGTGCCGGACGCCCGTGGGCCCCCTACAACCCACACTCGGGACCCAGGAGCCCGCACCTTACTATCATAGTGTACATCCTTCCTTCAGGGACTGTCTGCCCAGGTGGTCTCTGACATCCGGGGCTGAAAATGCAAGGGGGGCAAAGGGGCAGACACACACTCTGTCTCACTCCTGTGTTATAGTGAGCCCGACCTCAGAGAGCTGCTAAGGAAGCTGCCTGCTCCGTGAGGCCAGAGGGAGGGGTGAGTTGGGGGAGGGAGGAAGAGAAGGAGGGGAGCATCTTTTCCCCTGGCCCTGGTCCCAGCCCCTGCCCCACAGCTTCTGGGCCTGGACCCCAGGACCCCAGCGTCTTGCTCAGCCTGGCCCTGCATGTCTCCCAGCCATGCTCACTCTCGATCGTTGTGGTCAGTTACATGAGCTAAGCCACCAGGCCTGACTCTCTTCCAACAGCCGAGGCCCAGCGCTGGAGGGCGGGGGAGAGGAGGGCTCGCTAAAGGGTGGCGGCATCCAGCCCAACATGGAGCATGAGATCATCTGGGATGCACCCCCGCGTCGGTCCTGGGAGAGAAGGTTCTGGAACAGGCCGCTGGAGGTGGCTGTGGACCAGGCTCTGTGGCCCGGTGACAGCACCACCCCTGCCCGAGCAAATGGGGCGGGCAGACCCCAGCTGGCTCCCCCTGAAAGCAGCTGCCCAGTTCTCAGGCCAGCCTGGACATGAAGCTCCTTCTGCAGGGGCCTCCTGCCCAGGGATTACCCTGCTTGCAAGGACCCCACGGGTGTTGGCTTTGGCAGTTACTGAAAAGAAAGCATGGTTACAATTCCTGCCTTGTGTTGAGAAACCTCTATAAAGTTTTACAGTCGCAAATGTAAAAGGGGTTTTTATCGGCTCGACATTCTTCCCTACTTTCCCACCCCCACACAGACCCTCGCCTTTGTCTCCCGCCCTCCAAGAGTGAGGGGTCTTCGGGCAGCTGCCGCGGTGCCCCTGGGAGGTGTGGCCGCACTGGCCAGGAACGGGGAGTCGTTCTGGGAATGCAGTCCTGGGAATCCCACCCGCACCTGTGTGGTCTTGTCCTTCATCCTGGTCCAGTCCCGCAGGGGACACACGCTTCTTCCAGCTTCATCCATGTGCTGGACAGATGCACTTTGAAGGCCAGGCGCTCAGAATACAGACACGAGCAAGGCAGACATTTATTTTCTGCAGGAAAATAGAAAGATACACTAAGAAAGCAAGCAAATGCATATATTGCGAGCCGGCGTGGCTCAAGAGGGCCCCAGGCTGGGCTTAATGCTCTGCTGTACCCTCTTGAGACGCCCCATACATGTGAACACACTCCTCTCTTGCATGAGGCCTGACAGGGTGAAGAGCAGGGTAAGGGCTGTGAGTCCAGGCTGGCGAGGGTCGTGGGATTCCACGTGCGGTGGCGGGGAGGCAGCACTGAAAAGGGTGGTCCTGGCAGAGGGCCGGCCAGCATGCATGTCGGGACCAGAAGGGCTTGCAGAGTTTAGGAGAAGCAGAAGCAGAAAGTGCACATGGGCTGGACCAGGGCCACCCCGAGGGGGCCCAGGAAGAAGGATGGAGAGCCGAGGGCTTGCCGACCAGGGGCAACCCGGGTTTTAGTTCAGGAAGAGGGAAGCTCAGAGGTGCCGAGCAGGATGAACAGCATTATCTGATCTTTTCTTTTACAGATTGTCCCGGCTGCAGAGCAGGAAATAGACTAGGAGGGCAGAAAGGGCCAGGAACTGGGCAGATGCCGGCGGGCTCTGCAGGTTGGAGATCGTGCAACTCTGACTGCATGGAGCACAGCAGGCGGCAGGAGGATTTAGGGAAGGGAGCCCACACGACGGACTGCACCATCACCACTCAGAGCAAAGCCACACGTCCCTGCCACCCTGCGTCCACCCCTCACGCCCATGCCGTCACACACATTACATCTAATACAGACATGGCCAGGATAGATCCTACAGCCTCAAATTAGGGCTGGTGCACAGCTCAGCTGAGGAATCTCGGGGACAGGATTATGCCTGCAGAAAGTCTCACCACAAGGCCATATGGTAACCAGCCTTTGCAATGCCCTTTGCTACTTGTGCTCATGGTGGTCTGTCCCCACCGCTCCACTGGGCCAGGAAGAAGCAAGGAACCGGGGGCCGGTGGTGAGCTTCTCTCTCCTCCTACCAAGGGACTGTATGCAACATCTGCCCATCTGGTGGGATCCCCCTGGAAAAATACATGAAAGACTTCCAGCTTTATCTCCAACATGAAAAGAGTTTCAAGGTCATCCCTCCTGTCTTCACAATCTGAAACTAAAATGAGCAAACAGAAAATCAGCAGCTTAGGTCTATGAGAGCATTGAGATCCCAAGGCAAACTGCCACCTTGACAACCAGAGAGCTACACAGAGAATGCAGAGAGTCACGGCTGAGATCAGCTTGCTGAGAGCAGATGCTGCCAGGCCAGGAACTGGTAGGCAAGTGGATGAATGTCTGGAGGCTGCATGTGGAGAGTTAAAAACTCCTGGGGGCCCAGGATTTTATAGCATTTCTCCCAGCTGGGTCTCAGGGTGAAAATCTGAAAATGGGAGAAAAATGGTGCACCAGGGAAGGATGTGGGAGAAAGGAGCCAGGTGTGCCTGGGAAACTCTATTCTCAGTAACAACGCCTAGCCATCCTCAAGGGAAATCGCTTTCCTAGAGCCTTACCTGTCCTCTAACACTCTTGTCTCAGGAAGGGGAGAATAAACAGATTAAAAAACACTTCTGAAGGTCACAGCTCAAGAACTCAGGCCCTCAAAAAAAAATTTAATTAATTAAATTAAATATGGGGCTCCTGCATGACTCAGTCAGTTAAGCCTCTGCCTTCTGCTAAGGTCATGATCTCAGAGTCCTGGAATTGAGCCCTATTTCAGGATTCCTGCTCCATGGGGAATCTGCTTCTTCTTCTCTTCCTGCCCCTCCCCTCCACTCATGCTTTCTCTCTCAAATAAATAGTCTTTTTTAAAAACTAAAAAATAAAAGATAAAAATAAATAAATGAATTAAGAACACGTGCCATAGTCAATACCTTACCACCAACCAGGCTCTAGAACGATGGCAGGGGATTACAAATGAGAGAGCTGCAAAATACAGATTTTATTTAAGAAGGAAGTGTTAGGGAAACCCAGCAGCGCCCGGAGAGGGGAGGGGGGCAGTGAAAAAGGAAGAGGACTGGAAGTTCTGCTTACGAGCAACCACTGAATGCCGCCCTGTTCTCCAACAGAGCAATTAAAATCTACACTAAAAGACTGATTCCCCAAGTTCCTGTTACCAGATACGCCATTTCTCGCTTTCAAGAAAAATATTAAAAGGCAAACAGAGCACGGTCTAAAGAGACAGAGCTGCCTCAGACAAGGCACAGATGCTGGGATTGACAGGCCGGGAATTTAACACATCTATGATTAATACGCTAAGGGCTCAATGGGAAAGGAGACAATATTCAAGAACAGATGGGTAATTTAATGACAAAGATGAAAACTCTAAAAAAGAAATCAAAGAAATTATTTAAGTCAAAACATTTAACAGAAATGAAAAAAATGCCTTTGATAGGCTATCAAAGTATCAAAGTAGACCAGATGTGGAAAAAAAAAAATCAGTGATCTTAAAGATGCATCAATAAAAACTTGCAAAATAAAATAAAAAGAGAAAAAAAGCATGAAAAACATGGAAAAGAACATTCAAAAATGCAGAATAATGACAAAAGGAGTTGCATATGTGTAATGGAATAACAGAAAGATAAAAGACAGAAAGGCTAGAGAATATGCAATATTTGAGGTGATTATGGCTGAGAATTTCCCAAAATTAATCACAGAAAAAAACCATAGATCCCAGAATCTCAGAAAACACCAAGGATATTAATTTCCAAAACTGTGTGCAGAGGCTTACAGCATTCACACTGTAGGAAACCAAAGGCAAAGAGAAAACCTTGAAAGAAAGCAGAGGAAAAGCTTACCCTCCAAGGAGCAAGAGACTCCTCATCAGAACAGACTCTTCACCAGAAACTATGAAAGAAAGAAGAGATTGGAGTCAAACATTTAAAGAGTTGAAAGTAAAATGCACTGATCTAAATGTCTGTATTCAGCATAGTTATCCTTCAAAGTGAGGGAGAAGTACTTTCTTGGACAAATAAAAACTGAGGACATTTGCGAAGAGGAGACCTGCTCTTCAAGAAATGATAAAAGACAATCTTCAGAGAGAAGGCAAATTACATAGATCAAATTACATAGATCAAAAACTCAGATCTACAAAAAGAAATGGAGCTTCAGAGAAAGAAAAGAGGTAAAGTAAAATATTTTATTTTGTTTATTTTTATTTTTTCTAATAGATAACTGTTCAAAGTAACAATCACTATAATGTACTGGGTGTTTACTATATATGAATAAGTGAAAAGAATGGCAGCAATGCCATAAGGAGTGGAAGGGAGAGATTCAGCACACTGTTATTTAGTACATCACCTGGAAACTGATTATATAGTGTCATTTGAAGGTAGACTTAGTTCATTTGTGAATGTGTATAGCAAAGTCTAGGAAAACCACTAAATTTAAATATGTGTGTGTGTGTGTGTGTGTGTGTGTGGCTAGAGAGATAAATAGATAATTATAAATATTAACTATATATATAGAATTGTATACTAACAGAGAACAAAAATGGAATAATAAGATGCTCAACTAAAACCAGAGAAGTTGGGCACCCGGGTGGCTCAGTGGGTTAAAGCCTCTGCCTTCGGCTCAGGTCATGATCTCGGGGTCCTGGGATAGAGGCCCACATCGGGCTCTCTGCTCACCAGGGAGTCTGCTTCCTCCTCTCTCTCTGCCTGCCTCTCTGCCTGCTTGTGATCTCTCTCTCTGTCAAATAAATAAATAAAATCTTTTTAAAAAAACATAGAAGGCATAAAAAGAGATGTATATTTTTTCAAAGATTTTATTTATTTATTTGACAGAGATAAACACAGCAAGAGAGGGAACACAAGCAGTGGGAGTGAGAGAGGGAGAAGCAGGCTTCCCGCTGACCAGGGAGCCCAATGTGGGACTCAATCCCGGGTCTCCAGGATCATGACCTGAGCTGAAGGCAGTCGCTTAACCAACTGAGCCACTCAGGAGCCCCGAGATGTATATTTTTTAATGGAAATAACTGGCAAGTGTAATGAATAAAAAACAGTTTAAAAAATGGTAA
Organism: Spilogale gracilis; assembly: GCA_004023965.1. NCBI lineage: Eukaryota > Metazoa > Chordata > Mammalia > Carnivora > Mephitidae > Spilogale > Spilogale gracilis. Next base: position 61,635 of record PITA01009768.1, read on the forward strand.
ATAGTAATCCAGCTATACCATAATTACTTCAAAGGTGAATAATCCAAATACACCAAATGAAAGGCTATTACTGTCAGAGTGGATGAATAAGAAACTATATATTATGTATAAGAAATCCATTTTCAAGACAAAGACTCAGATATATTGAGTCAAGGGATAGAGAAAGATATATCATGCTAATACTGATCAAAATAAAGCTTAAGTGGCTTTATTAATCTCAGACAAAGCAGACTTCAAAATAGGGAAAATTACCAGGAATGTAATGCTTCTTAAAGAGATAAAGGGACCAATTATCCACAAATACATAAGGATCCTTAACATGCATACACCTAACAAAAATGTCAAAATATCTGAGGCAAATAACAGAGAGCTACAAGGAGAAAAAGATAAATCCACTATTGGAGTTAAAGATTTCAACACCCCCATCAGTAATTGACAGATCCAGCAGACACAAAATCAGTAAGGACATAGTTGAACTGAAAAGCACTATCAATCAACAGGATATAATTGACATTTATAGAATACTTCACTCAACAACAGCAGAATACATAGCCTTCCCAAGCTCACATGGGACATTAACCAAAATAGACATTCTTGGCCATAAAACACACATTAACAAATTTAAAAGAATATAAATCATATAAATCAATACCTATAAATCATAGGTATTCTTGCATACCACAACAGAATTAAACTCCAAACCAATAACAGAAAGATGATTTGGGAAATCTCAGAATACTTGGAGAGTAAACAACACAATGCTAAATAACACACACGTCCAAAAAAATCTCAAGAGAATTTTAAAAATATATTTAATTAAATGAAAACGAAAGCATAGTCTATCAAAACTTGTAGGATGCATCAAGAACAATGCTTAGGGGCACCTGGGTGGCTCAGTTGTTAAGTGTCTGCCTTCAACTCAAGTCATGATCCCAGAGTCCTGGGATCGAGTCCCCATGTCAGGCTCCCTGCACAGCAGGAAGCCTGCTTCTCCCTCTCTCACTCCCCCTGCTTGTGTTCCCTCTCTGGCTGTGTTTCTCTCTGTCAAATAAATAAATAAAATATTTTTAAAAAAGAACAATGTCTAGAGGGAAACTTATAACATTGAGTGCATCTATCAGAAAAGAAGATGGAAAATCAGTATTCTACCTTAAGAAACTCTTAAAAGAAGAGCAAGTTAAAGTAAGCAGAAAAAAATAAATAATAAGAATTGGAGCAGAAATGGAAATAAGAAATCAATAGAGATCAATGAAACTAAAAGCTGGTTCTTCAAAAAGATTAATAAATGTGACAAAGTGCCAGCTATCTAAGAAATAAGTATAGATAAAAATTGCTGATACCAGAAATCAAAACATGATCACTACTGATTCCATACACATTAAAAAGATAATAAAGGAATTTATGAAAAACTCTACCCACCACTAGTTATCAGATCTAGTCTGTCACCACTTCTATTCAACATTGTTCTAGAAGTCCTAGCTAATGCAATAAGACAAGAAAAAAAAGCTATATTGATAGGAAAAGAAGAAATAAAATGGTCCTTGTTTACAGATGACATAATTGTCTTGCAGAAAATCCTAAAGAAATACACACACACACACACACACACACATCATATCACATCTTGGAAGTAATAAGTTATAAAGCAAAGTTGCAGGATACAAGCTCAGTATACAAAAATCAATTGCTTTCTCATATGTGAGCAATGAACAGTTAGAATTTGAAATTAAAAACATAATATCATTTACAATGACACCAAATAATTAAATACTGTGTATAAATCTAACAAAATCTGCACAGGATTTACATGAGGGGACTAACAAAATTGACAAAAAGAATCAATGAAGACCGACATAAATGGAGGCATGTTTTGTCTTCATGGATAGGAAGACACGATATTGTTAAGATGTCGATTCCTTCCAAATTTATCTACAAAGTCAAGGGGACTACGATCAAAATTCTATCATTCTTTTTGTGGATATGGACAAACTGATTCTAAACTTTATATAGAAAAACAAAGATCCAGAATAACCAACATAATACTTTAGAAAAACAAAGTGGGAGACTGACACTACCTGACTTCAAGACTGACTATAAAGCTGTGGTCACCAAGAAAGCATGGTATTAGATAAGAATTTAAAGAATAGATTGGAAAACCTGGGTGGCTCAGTTGGCTGAGCATTTGCCTCTTGATTTTGGTTCAGGTGACGATCTCAGGGTCATGGGATCTAGTCCTATGTTGGGCTCTATATGGGGGGTAAAGCCTGCTTACTATTCTCACTTTCCTTCTCCCTTTGGCCCACCCCTGCTGCTTGCATGTTCTCCCTCTCAAAAACAAAACAAAACAAAACAAAACAATAATAACAAACAAAAAACAAAACAAAACAATAATAACAAAGAATCAATGACAAAGAATATAAAAAAACAAAACAAAACAAAACAACAATAACAAAGAATCAATAACAAAGAATATAAAGCCCGGAAACAGACCCACACAAATATAAGCAATTGATCTTTTCAAGTGAGCAAAGGCAATTCAAAGAATAGTCTTTTCAAACAAATAGTGTTGAGGAATTGCAGATCCATACACAATAAGAAAAATAAATTTAGACACAAACCTTACTTCATTCACACACACACACACACACACACCCCTAACTTAAAATGGATCATGAACCTAATTTTAAGGCACAAAACTACAAAATTTCTAAAAGATAACATAAGAGAAAATGTAGATGACCTAGGTTTAGAGATGACTATTTAGATACTACACCAAAAGAATGATGCATGAAAGAATTAATGGGTTGGATTTCATTGAAATAAGAGTTTTGTATTCTGCCAAAGATACTGCTAAAAGAATGAAGACAAGCCACACAACTCCCAGTTGTTACAAACCATATATGCGAACAAATACTCATATCTAAAATACTCAAAGAAGTTGTTAACATTACAGTTCTCAAAATTAATAAAAGAACAATAAAAGATCTGAACAGAAATCTTACCAAAGAAGATACACAGACAGCAAATAAGTATTTAAAAATATTTTCAACATTGTATATCAGAAAATTGCAAATTAAAACAACAAGATACCACCGGACCCCTATTAGAATGGCCCAAATCCAGAACACTGACAACATTCAGTTCTAGTGAGGATGTGAAGCAACAAGACCTCTCATTCATTGGTAGTATGGGAACGCAAGATAGTACAACCTCCGTGGAAGACAGCTGGGCAGTTTCTTACAACCCCAAACATACTCTTACCAAAAGATCAGTAACTATGCTCTTAGGTATCTACCTAACTGATTGGAAAACATGTCTGTAAGAACAACAAAATAACAACACAACAATAAAACTCAACAAATGTTTAATGTGGTTTTATTGAAAATTTCCAATTACCAAAAAAAAAAAAAAAAACAGAAACAACTAAGATGTTCTTCAATAGATGAAAGGATAAGCAAACTGTAATACAACCATACACTGGAATACTATTCAGCAATTAAAGACAAATGAGCCTTCAAGCCATGAATGGACATTGACGAATGCTAAATGTACATTGCTAAGGGAAAGTTGCCACTCTGAAAAGGCTCCATAACATATTATTTCAATTATTTGTCATTCTAGGAAAGGTAAAGCTACAGAGGCAATAAAAGTTTAGCAATTGCCTAAAGTTGCAAGGGTAGAGGGAATGATGTGTAGGTGAGGCACAGGGGATTTCCTGGATGGCGAAAGTATTCTGAAGAAAAGTGTAATGATAGGTGCACGGCATTAAGCATTTGTTAAAACTCAGAGAAATTTACAACACAAAGAGTGAACCAAAGTGTAAACTATGGACTTTAGTTAATAATAATATATCTATATTGGTTCATTAATTGCAACAAATGTACCACACTCATGCAAGATGTTAATAATAGAGGAATGTGTATGGGGATGGTGCCATGAGGGAACACTATGTGCTATCTGTTCAATTTACCTGTAAATCTAAAACTGTTCTAAAAATTAAGTCTATTAATTAAAAATGTGTATACTGAGAAACTGTCAGGTTTATGACAATGAAACAATTAAGCAGACACAGCCACTGCCTTTAACGACTCACTGTCTGGTAGAAAAGACAGCAACATAAGTCAGCAATTATGGATTGCGGACAGAGGCAAAACAGGAAGTATGGGAGATGGGGGCACCAAGGATAAAACAATTAGCTCTGTGGGGAAAAGGAGGTCAGTGGAAGAGTTCTGTAAGCTATAAAGGACTATAAAACATAAATCAGTTATCATTATGGTTGTTATTATTCTCACGGCATTCAATTTACTTTCTCAGACAGACCAAACAGAGAGAATTCATCACCAGCAGATCTGCTCTGCAAGAAAGGTTTAAAAAATGTTTTCCAAGGAGAAGGTAAATGATATAGGTCATAAACTTGGTTCTACATGAAAAAGGAAGACAACAGAGAAGAAATAAAGGATGGTAAAGTCTTTAATTTTTTATTCTTAGTGAATCTAAAAGATAACCAATTTCTTGAAATAATAGCAAGGTATTGGTTGATAATAGGATATGGATAGTTAAAATAAATAATAGCAGTGCCATAGTGATGGGAGAAAGAAAGTGGTACCCTAAGCACACTGTATGTAAAGTAGAACAGTATTTCTGTTCTGACGTCAAATACTTAACTATATATTAGAAACTCTGGGACAACCGCCAAAAAGGGTATGATTGCTTTGCTAAGAAATAAGATGAAATTCAATCATATAAAATGCCCAGTTAAAACCATACTAGGCAGAAAAAAAGAAGGAAAAAAGAAATAAAGGACAGATGAAATAAGTAGAAAATAATTATGAACATGGTAGATGCTAATCTAAATACATCAATAATCACTTTTGATGGTAATGGTCCAAATATACCAATTCAAAGCAAGAGTGTCATAGTAGAAAAGAAATGAGAGATCTAACTATAATCAGTCTCCTTAAAACCCACTTTAAATATAAAGGACATAGAGGATAAAAGTAAAGGGATAAAGAAAGATGTATCAAACTAACATTAATAAAGAAAAGAATATATGGAATATAAGAGACAGCAGATAGGATCATAGGGGAAGGAAGGGAAAACTGAATGGGAAGTCCTCAGAAAGGAAGAAAAACCACGAGAGACCCTTAACTATAGGAAAAACACTGAGAGTTGCTGGGGAGAAGATGGGCAGGGAGTTGGGATAATTGTGTATTGGGCATCACAGAGGACATCTGATGTGATGAGCACTGGGTATCATACACATCTTATAAATTATTGAACACGACATCTGAAACTAATGATGTACTATAAATTGGCTAATTGAATTTATATTAAAAAAGAAGAAGAAAGCTGGAATAACTACGTAATTGCTGATAGAGGCAAATTCACCACAAAGTAAAAGGGTCAATTCTCCACAAATACATAATAGTCCTAAACATGTATGCACCTACCAACAGAACATCAAAATACACAAGGTAAAATCTGTTAGAACAACAAGGAGAAACAGACACATCCACTATGGGAGGTAAAGACTCCAATACTCTTCTGCCAGTAATAAATAGACCACCATATTGATGAGGACATAGCTGAACTGAGCAGCACCGCTGATCAACGTGATTTTATTGACATTTAGAGAATATTTCATCCAACAATAGCTCAATTCACATTCTTTTTGAGTTTTTATGAGATATTCATCAAGATAGACCACATTTGGGACCATAAAACACACCTTAACCAATTTTTAAAAACAGAAATCAGACAGAGTATGTTCCCAGACCACAAAGAAGAAGAAGAAGAAGAAGAAGAAGAAGAAGAAGAAGAAGAAGAAAAGAGATAGAGAGAGAGAGAGAGAGAGAGAGAGAGAAAGAAAGAAAGAAAGAAAGAAAGAAAGAAAGAAAGAAAGAAAGAAAGAAAGAGAAAGAAAAGAAAGGAAAAGATAAAAGAAAAAAGTAGCTGGAATATTCCAAATTATTTTCAGATGAAGTAACACACTTCTAAATAACACTGGGTTAAGGAAGAAAACGGGAGGGAATTTCAAGCAAACTAAATGAAAGTGAAAATACAACAAATTAAAGGCCGTCCTGTAAAAGACATGATCAGTATTTTCCCAAACAGCCAAGGTCATCGAAAACAAGCAATGTCCAAAAACCACCACAGCCAAGAAGAGCATAAGGGGAACATGATGATTAAATGTAATGTGGGATCCTGGAACAGAAAGAGGACATTGTTTAAAAACTGAGAAAATCTGAATTAAAGTATGGATTTTAGGTAGCAATATTGCATCAACATGCATTTCTTTTAATAGAAATAAATGGACCACATTAATGTATAATGTTAAAAATAAAGGAAATTGAATGTGGGATACATGGGAACTCCTTGTATCTTTGTGATTTTTGTGTGAACTTAAAACTCCTCTAAGGTTTTAAAAGTTTATTTAATAAAAATGTAACATCAGCTTTTGTGAGATGCAGTGAATGCAGTGCTTTGAGGGAACTTTATAGCATTTGATGTATGAATTAGAAAAGAAAAAAAATCTAAAGTCAATAATCAACTTTCAAACTTAGGAAACTAAGAAGAGTAATTAAAACTTAAATAGAAAAAACATAATTGAAAAGTTAGAGCAGATCAATTAAGTTGAAGAGAAGAAAATGGCAGAGAAAATCAATGAAACCAAAAACAATTTTTTTAAAAAAAATCAATAAAATTGAAAACCTGTAGCTGGTCTAGCCAAGAAAATAAAGGAGAGGACATAAATTACTAATATCAGAAATGAAAGACAGTCCATCATACCTGATCTCGTGGACATTAAGAAGAAAATAAAGGAATCCTATGAACAACTTTATGTTCACAAATTTGATAATTTAAATTCAATGCACCCATTCCTTGAAAGACACAAACTACCAAAACATCCATAAGGAGAAAGAGATCATCTGAGTGTCTTATGTCTATTAAGGAAATCGAGTGGGTAGTTAATTTACATTATAAGAAAACTAAACAAAACACCAGGTCCACATGCTTCCCTGGTAAGTTCTGTCAAACGTTTAAGAGAGAAATCATCCCTCCCAGAAACTAGAAGCAGAGGAAATATTTTTAGTTCATTCCATGAGGACCTTGATATCAAAACCAGCTAAAGGCATTGTAAGAAAGGAAAGCTACAGACGAGTATAAATGCAAAAGTCATCAGCAACGTTGATTCCAGCAATGCGAAGGAATGATATACCCTGAGCAGGTGGGACTTAACTCAGAAACGATTTCTGTTCCTTTTTAGAAATTCCGGACTAGCTTGTGGGCTTTTCCAGCCTGTTGAGGAGTTACGGTTCCTTGTTCACGCAGCCGTTTTGTTGTACTCAGCGGGGCTTTTTGCAACGAATTTCTCAGCCCCCCATAACCAGAAGAGGAATCCCTTGCCTTATGTTTACTCAGTTTTGGATTTGCAGCGTGTGGCGAAGGACGCAGTGCTTGGCATGTGCCCATTAAATAGTTGATAAATGGTTAAGTAAGGAAGTGACGAAGAAATATGGCGCCTTGTTCTTGTAGTAATTGTAATGCATCCTACTTGAGTCTACAGACTTCTGGAATGTGGGTCATCGTCCCTCCATTTCCGCCCAGCTGGCGCTAAGCCACACGTTTTGTCATGAGGTGAGAGGGCTGCAATGGAAAACTCCAGGGAAGAGACTCGGGTTGAGAAAGCGTTGAATTCTTGTTACACTAACTGCATGTTTTTGAGTCAAGTGAACTGATCCAGGTTGACGGTACTTAGATCAGCGGGAACTGAGGAAAGACGAGGGAAGATCCCTGGGGAGGGAGTATTAACGTGCCCCGAGGTCAGGTACACCACACTTAGCGCCTCGGGCGGGTCACTCACCACTCTGGACACGCCCCGCTGGGAGCTGAGCACTGCCCCCTCGGGGACACCCTGCACCACCGCTGAGGTCAGCTCTGTGTCCTGGGTGCTCATCCTGGCTCAGGTAGGAACCTGCAGACCACAGGTCATGCCTCGAGGTGAGGCTCTCCCTACGTCCCTTTCCCTCCCCTCCCATCCTCGGACAAGGAGGCAGCATGGTCAGCCGCCAGCCGGGACCCTTCACTGCAGCAGCACAACCTGCCCCAGCCTGTCAGCCTTCATTTGTGCCCAGTGGACAGTCCGCCCTGCCGCAGGCTCGCTGCCGTCCAGCAGATGGGGCTCCAGCAGACCCCCTGGGCCCTTGTTGCAGCAGTGCCCTGGGAGACACGGAGGGAAAGGGAACTTTGCCCTCCAACAGTGGTGCCCATCCCTCATGTGGCCTGGCTGTGGTGGTCACCTCAGGTGTACCTGGGGCTTCTGCACCCCTGACCGAATGGGGTCCCCCAGAAATGCCCAGGGCCTCAGCAGGGCCCACCCGAGGGCTACTGTCACCTGCGCTGCTTGGGCCGGAGTCAACGGAGCCGGCCAGGTCTTGACCCAGTGGTCTCTGAGCACCTGCCGGTACCTGTCCCTTGTCCCCGTTCCTGGGGTGTGCAGGCAGCGGCCGTAACATCTTTTGCACGTTCCCCAGAACAAAGGGTCTGCAGCTTAAATGACACCTACTGCGAGGGGTCTCCCTGGGCACCCGGGGAAGCCCCCTCCCAACACAGGATCCTGCTCTGGTGCCCCCTCCGCAGACACCACACTGAGGGCTGGTCTCATTCTGACCCTGGTTCACTGGCTTGTTGTCTGTGGTTAGACACACACACACACACACACACACACACCACAGACTCTACAACAGCCCAGGCGTGCACGCGAGCTCCTACGCGTGGGTTAGGGCTCATCGTGCACACTGATGTTTACTCCGTGCCGAGCTCAGCGCCTGGACAAGGGAGGTGCCGAGCAGGCCCCGGTGAATGAATGAATGCCTGAGTGAATGAGGTGAGAGGTACCCCTGTCTGGTGGGCGGGCCATGGGGTTTGCAGCCAGCGGGACCAGGGCCAGGATCCTGGCTCCGTAACCTAGCAGTGGCCCTGAGAGGGATGCAGCCGCCCTCTGAGATTTGTGTGCGGAGCCTGGAGAAAGACGCCTGCCAATCCCACCGCCGTGGACACGGAGGCAGCCACGGCCACGGCCGCCCGGTCTGACCCATAGGCTCCCCACCATCACCTGACCAAGGAATTCATCTGGTCGAGAACCTGAAATGCCACAAAGAAGTCAGCCCCGTGTCCTCACGGCAGACTTGCCGACCACCGTGAGCATTTGGAAAGACCCAGAGCACCCGGCACAGAGGGACGGCGAGCCACGTGGTGGTGCAGCCACGTCATAAACACTCACAGAGTTGAGCCCATGGCTGCTAAATGACAAAGATATGCTTCATGCACTTCAGGCCATCGGTGACTCTGTCATGGGAAAGTGGGGCCAGGCAGCCCGGGCTCCTGTCCCCACTCAGCCCTCACTCCACGGGCTGTTGGGCCACCAGGCTGCCCCCATGTCCCTGCTGTCCCTTAGTAAGGTCCCGTGTCTCCTGGGCTGCTGGTGGGAGCAGGGGGCACACGGTCTGCCGGGTGTTCGGAGTGAGGCCAGGCCCGCGGACCCCTCAGCTCTTCCCGTTCAGTGTGTGGGTACAAAGGATACATCTAGAAGGAAATACACAGAAAAAATATACTCCCCAACAAAAGGACAAAGGTAGTAATAGCTTTACGGTGACTGGCTTGATTAGGACTATCGACTTTTAACTTTTGTCTGTTTTCGGTAGTGTGCATGTAACACTTTCAGAGGGACCAATACCTCTTAATATGGGAGTGGAGTGGCCCAGAGCTGGCGGCGGGGCGCGGAGAGTGCGGGCAGACAGGCTGGGGGCCACGGGGCCTGGGAAAGCACCGCCGAGCGCCCCTCCACTTCAGATAAATCCACTTGGAGCCACTTCATCCCTCTCTGGAGAGATTGCCACTGAGACCAGCCCGAGGACGCGCCAGCTCCTCCAACACCTTCTGGAACGTGCCGCCCGCCCGCTCGGCAGCCCGGGGACGACAGGCAAGCGGCTGGCTCGCTGGCTTCACGCTCTGAATGTCTTGTTAGTCTGAGCCAGAAAACACAGCCTTCTCAGACTTTGTTCCAATCAGGCTCCTTGAGATGAGCATGGCTCTCCAGTGCAGAGCCTGGGGCTCTCCCGTCAGGGTCCCTGAGGTCCGCCCGGCATGTCCCTGCCACAGCCCGCCGCCCTGCACACGCTCTGACGGGCCCCTGACAGTGTCTAGTCACAGAGCGAGGGACACCGGGAGGGCAGAGGCTTCCTCTGGGCCAGGCTCCGCAGCGCGCACTGACCGGGAGCTGCTGGCCAGCTCGGGGCGTCCCGGACCCCAGTGGCCCATCGGGCAAGTGTTTTCAGTGCCCCATGCCTTTGGATGCAATTTCTGACATGGAGTCACTAAAGATTTGGAGGCACTCCTGTGTCCCGCCGCAGAGAAAGACACATGGGCTATTTTTAAATGTGCAAGACAGGGCCCTTCTTTGAGGAGCTGATGGTGGTCGTCCATGGAGAGTGTGCACGAAGCAGGGCACCGCCCAGTGCCACCAGGTCCCCCACAAGCTGCCCTGAGGTCTGGGGAACCCAGAGCCAGACCCCCGCTCAGCCCGGGGACACTCGCTGAGCGCTTTCCCACACCGACGCTCTGCCCACAGCAGGCCACGCGTGTCCCCACCCCTGCTGGTTATGCCTTTGGCCCCAGCCCCCGGGCAAGGCCACAGGGCTAGTGACTGGGGCGACCGGATGTGGACCCCCCCGTCTGTCTATCGCACAGAGAGAAGGGAAGGGCTGCCAGCCAGCAAGCCGGCAAGGAAGGGGTCCGAGCAGAGTTAGGACTTAGCAGGGACGTCAGAGAGAGGGCAGATGGTGGTGGGCTGCAGAAAGGGGGGAGCGGTCCCAGGCGGTGATGGGTGCAGACCAGCTGGGCTCACCTCCTCCACGTCCTGCCCTTTGGGCCCCTGCCCACCCGCCATCAGGACAGGACAGGCACGCAGAGCCCACATGAACCCACAGGCCATCCCCCTGTCCCCCTGAGCCCAGGAAGGGGCTTCTAGAGGCTAACGCCCCCGAAGCTGGGGAGCAGGCTCAGCCAGGGAGCCAGCGAGGCCCTCGCCCTCACGGCCGCCGCCCCCCACCCGGGGCCCACAGCCGAGCGGGCGCTCCAGGACGCTGCTGAGCTCAGGAGGACGGCCGCAGGGAGGGAGGCGCGCCGTCAGAGGCTCACACGGCCAGTGGGCTGCTGAGTCAGAGGCGGTCAGAGACGCACAAGGACAGCGTGGGACCTGCAAGGGGGTGGGCGCAGGCCGAAGACCACCCCTCAGCCCAGCGGGGGCGGGCCGGGGAGGAGGGCATGGAGGGACAGCGCCAGAGTCCCCGACGCTAACTATGCCCTATACCTTTATAAGCAAGGATAGGAAGCAGGACTGGCCAAGTGCGTACCTTTGTTAAACCCACAGCGTGATGCCCAGCAGCTTACTGATCATCTCGATGGCCCCTTTCCTAAACCCCAGACAAGGGAGGTCCTGGGAGCTGTTTCTTGGGGCTTCAGGGAAGCCGAGGCAGGGCACAGGTGCTGGGTGTGCACAGGTATACACAGCATAGAGAGCAGGTGAGCCTCGGGTCCGGGACCCGGGGATCTCACATGGCAGACAGGGATGTGTCTGGGATGGAAGTTCCTTTTCAGGGCACACAGGTCATCGAGGGGGAAGGTGCCAGCTCTCAGACCCTCCCCTGTGGGGATGGCTCTGCCATGGAGGACAGAGGAGGGGCCGGCAGGGGTTAGAGAAAGCAGAAGCCAGGAGTCATGCTCCCCGGGGCCCCCTGACCTGACCCACGGACATGGGAGCGGGACATCCTGGCACAACTGGCCGGCAGCAGGTGTGGGGAGGGACAGGCACCCGGGGACCAGATGGGGAGAGAGATGAAGCCGTTCTGGACCCAGAGGAAGGCGGTGGCTCTCCCTCCCTGTCCCTCCCTGTGCCCGCACACCAGAGTCAGGCAGGCTTGGCTGCACTCACTGTCCCCTGGGGTCTGCCACCTTCTCTGCACCACAGGGACTAGCGGAGGTCCTGAGCACCAGTTGGCGCTGGCTGTCCTCTTTGAGGAGGCCGTGCACTCGCCAGGAAAAGCCCGGAAAAGCAGGAAGGAGGTGCTGGCGGCAGGCCGTGGGAGGGAGACAGATGCCGGAGTTCAGAAAGCACTTGGGTGAGGGGGATTCTGGGAGGCTTCGGAGTCCTTGTGCCCCCCCGAGTCATCGCTCCCTGATGCTCTGCTGTGGGTCAGCAGGTAGCACGGGGGTGCACGCAGCATCGCTGGTTCAAAGGGCAAGTGGTGAGGGGTGAGCCCGTCGGAGGAGGAGGTCCTGCCATCGACACCTGGTCACCGCCCAGCTCAGGCCACCGCGGGGGAAGGGAGCTGGCGTCCTGCTGCTAGGAGCCCAGAGTCAGGCAGGAGCCTGGGACCCACCCTTGGCACCCCGGCAGTCCTGGGAGGGAAGCCCTCTGTCCCTGCTCCCCAGCTGGGGCCACGGAGGCCCGACGAGGCTCACCGGTCCTGGCTCCCTCCCCCGGGGCACGGGGAGCTCCGTAAGATGTGGAGCCAGCACATCTCAGGGGCTTCTGTTCCAAGAAAGCACATCCAGGGCCCAGAACACAGCGAGCGCACCCTGATCCTCCAGCTCCTTGCGGAGTCGAGAAACTCCGGTGCCCCAAACATTCACCCACGCCAGGCCGTGTGCTTGCCAGCGAGCCAGGCCCGTCCCTTTAGCCACAGGTCCCATAGAGACGCTGAGCAGAGCTGCATGGAGCACGGCGGCTGAGCCCATGGGGAGGCCAGCTCCCTCCCTGAGAGCCTCACTCCGCGTCCTCCGCAAGCATCCAGTGGGACTTTCAGAGCCGGCAGCAACCTCCCTGTTCTCCCCGTGCGTCCCCGTGCCCGTGGGGGTCCCCTGATGGACACATGTGGGGACATGTCATAGACACGGTCAGGGCACAGCCAGTGTCCACCCGAGGTGAGCCTGCATCGGGCCCCCAGCCCAGGGCACCGCACGGTCTCTGCCCCCAGGCTCTGAGACGCTCCCCCCACCTCCGATAAAGGGGGGATGCCCAGACCCATCTCCAGACAGGAAAACCCTCTTCCCAGGACGTCTGTGTTAAACAGACAGTCACGGACCCAGGAACCAACACCGTCCAGCCGGTGGGTCCTTGCAGCGTGGCTTGGCTACCCTTTAAAAGTGAATAAATGGGTAAGAGGTATTTTTCCATAAATTAGCACAAGAGAAAAGCCCATAAAATTCGTCAGTAGGCTTCAGAATGGAGCTATTTTCAAAGAGTACACACTGGGGCGTGCTTGGAGCCATATGGTGTCTCCGGGCCGGAAGGCGGGCAGCCCACAGACCTCTCCGTCGGCTGCGGGGGCGCTGCCCGCACAGGGGCTGATGGACAGTTGCTGACGGCCCATCCGGCATCCCCGGGCTGGCCACCTGCTCCTTGCAGCAGCAGGACCCATTAAATAGTCCAGCAGCCGGGAATGTCCCTGACATTCCGGGGTCGGACACAGACAGGGTCACCGCCAGAGGTCACCTGAGTACTCTGCCACCTTCCTTCTGCAGCCACTAAAGATGAGCACATGCCTAGGTCGGGGGGGGTGAGTAACGCAGAGAGGTGGGGACTGATGCTCTCTGGGCCCCTGCCCCACCCCAGACGATCAGCTGGATTCCCGCAGCAAACCTGTGAGGTTGGCAACATCATCCCCATGTGGCGTGCAGTTGAGGAACGCTAAAGCTCAGAAAGGTTAGGACACCTGCCCGGGGTCACCCAGCACACAGGTGCTGGCAGGAGGGTTCCAAGGCCATCCCAGCAGGTCAGCTGGCTTGCATGGTCCACTCAGCTCACTCCTAGGAGGGCAGGCTTGCATTTCAGAGACAAGCTTAGGCTCTGCAGGGCACCTGGCCCGTGAACACGAACTCTCAGCAGAGAGATGGCCACTCAGTACTGTGCTGGG